>VZQC01014751.1:324692-374041 GCA_009823505.1 Rhizomys pruinosus | reverse complement strand
ATGGGATGCTGAGTTGAAAGTGTATTCTCTTGGTGCTCATTGGGGTGAACTATTCGATCAGATATGCTATGGGGTCTCCATTCTGGGATTTCGTTCTGTATTGTAAGTCATTCGAGCTGTTAGATGTCTCTTTGTTTATCTTTCATCCTGGATGGAGCTCTGTTAACAGGAACTTATGAATCGCGGTATCTGACAGTCCACCTGACTACTAGGTTACTATGAGTGTTGTTGGGGTTACATTTGTGCCTTGAAAGTCCTTAAGAGTTGTATTTACAAAGTTGGTATGGCACAGTTTGTGGTTGCATGCGGTAGTGGTATTCATGATTGGAGGAGATCTTCATCGGGTTAATGTCTATCCTTTAAATAAGAGAGAATGTAATGGCCGCTCTTTGTCTCCTTATTAGTTTCTTTCTTTGAGTCGTATTTTGTCTGATATGTTGGAGATTTAGCACAACCCTGCTTTCTTTGTTTAACCACTTTGGTTAGGAATATTTTCCATCCTCACTTTAAGCTCTGAGTGCTCGTAGTCCTTGAAGTTGAGATGTTCTTGTAAGGACAGGCCATATTGATGGAGTGTGGTTCCTAATCGCAGTTCCCATCTATGTCTTTGATTCGGGAGTTTGCCACTTAAATGACTTTAAATGGTTATAAATTGAGATGGTATGCTTTGTTACCTTTCACCTATTATCATTTGACTTATGTCTTTGATTCGTTGTAGTTTTAATTGGTGCTCTTTCGTATGTAGTGTTAATTGTTGCTCCTCTCTCTCTCTGCCCTTTGAATTGCTTCAATGCATTCTCTGAGAAGTTGGTTTTCCGTAACATGTCTTTCATCGTATGTATGGGAAGATTTATGTTCTCTTCCTTTCAAATCGGTAATCGACATTTTTGTTCTGGGTAATATCTGAGTTGGCATTCATAGATCTTAAGCACTGGTAAATGCTTTGTTTCATGTTCTTCTTGCTTTCAGGTTTTGCCCGACGCTGAGAAGTCAGTTTGTGATTCTGATGGGTTTCCCTTTGTATGTTTTTTTTTTTTTTTTTTTTTCTTTTTTTTCTTTTTTTGGCCTTCAGAATTTTATCTTTGTTATGGGCAATATTGTGAAGGCAGTTCTTGAGCTATGACTTCTGGCCTGTGATGTTCTCTTCTGATCTCAGTGTCTATTCATTGTGAGTCCGTATGTTTGCTTTTTCGTATTTGAAGTGAGGTTTGTGCTAATGTTTTGATTTGGGGGAGTTTTGCCTCTACGATTATTGTGTTGAAGATACATGCTAATACTATTCTCTTGGATTCTTATCCCTTTCCTTCTATTCCTATGATGCAGAGGTTTGATCTTTTCATAGTGTCCCATATTTCCTGGTTGTTCCACTTTTGTGTATTTTTAAATTTTTCATAATCTTTATTTGAGTTTTTTAGTTGCTCTGTGTTATCTTCCAGATCTGATATTCTTTGCTCAGCTTCCTCCATTCTATTTCTGAGGCTTTTCCCTTTCCTTTCTTCTTGATTGGATGAGTGTTCTATTTCCTTTTTCATTTCATCCTGTGATTTCTTTAATATATCCATTTCCTTTTTGAGTTTCTCAATCTCTTCTTCGTGCTCCTTACTTCGTTGGTTGGCTTCCTTTTTCAGTGTTTCTACTTCCTTAAGGAGTTTGTTTTTTCTCTCCCTAGTTCTTTCTGGTGTTTGTCAATCCCTTCCTTTAGTTCTCTGAATTCTTCTTTATGTTCTTTAATTTCTCTGCATAAGTCTCCTATTGTTCCTCTAAGGTCTGTTTCTGGGGTCACCTCCAAGAGGATCCCATTGTACTTATCTCCTACAGGGTTGGTAGAACTTGGTGTGGAATTATCCTGCACCTTTCCCATGTTGTCCCTTCATCGTGTCCCTGGCATGTGGATTTCCATTTTGTGATTCAAATCACAATGCCTTTTCAGTGTGTTGAAGGCTGAAAGCTTGTTTTGCTTTCCTTACCTCCTTCTTATGCTTTTTTTCTTCTTCTCCCCCTCCTTGTTTATGGAGTGTTGACTTGTCTAGGTTTTCAGGCTTTCACTTTTGTTTATAGAATGTATATTGGAAGTCTAAGTCACTCTTCCTTTCCTGTTCTGAGAGTTCTCCTAATCCAATCCACTGGATACTCTCTCTTCCTCAATTCCAATTGTTGGCGGGGGAGGGGGGGATGCCTGGCTTAGCCTGCGCCCTGGCACCTGAGTCAGGCACCAGAGTCAGACCCCAACTCAGGACCCCTTCCTGCTGTGAGGGGGGAAGGGCGACCTGCCGGACTTAGGGCTCCAATCTAGCCCCCGCCAGCCACAAGGCCCTGTGCCACAGACCAGAAAATCAATTGTCCAGCACCACAAAAGTCACTCTGTCCTAAGATTTTACCTACCTGGAGCTGTGTTGGGTGCTCCAAGTGTTCCTATCAGGTCCGGAACATGAGTCCTAACACAGGACCCCACTGTGGTCTGATATTCTTTTTTCTACTTCCTCCATTCTGCTTCTGAGCCTTTTTCCCATTCTTTCCTCTTGATTGGATGACTGTTTGATTTCCTTTTTCTTTTCTTCCTGTGTTTTCTTTACTATTTCCATTTCCTTTTGGAGCTTCTCAAACTTTTCTTGTAGTTCATTGGTTTCTTTTTTATTTCAGTATGGGATCTTTTCACTGTTTCCACTTCCTTCCGGAGTTTGTCATTTTGTTCCTCTAGCTCTTTCCAGAATCTGTCATTTTCTCCTTTTAGTTCTTTCCGAACTTTGTCCTTGTCTTCCTCTAGGTCCTTTCTGAGTTTTTCATTTTCTCCCCTTAGTTTTATGATTTCTTTGAATATATCTGTGATTGTTATTTTGGGATCTGTATCCTAGGTTACCTCTAGGGAGATCCCATTGTAGGAGTCCTCTACTGGCTCAGAACAGTTTGGAGTGGAGTTATTCTGCGCTTTTCCTATATTGTTCTTTTTTTGTTCTCTCAGCATGTGGTTAGCCTTTTGCCTGTATTCTGATGTGAATCTTGAATGCCTCTTCACCTTGTTGAAGGATTGCTTTCCTTGATTCCTTTGGGGGTCTCTTGTATTATCCTTATGAATGGAGTGTTGACTTGTGTAGGTTTTAAGCTTTCAATTTTGGTTATATATTGGAAGGTATAGTTCACTTTTCTCTTTCTGTTCTGCAAGAGGTGGGTGGCTAGCAACCCAGATGACACCTTCTGAACACTGGATTCCCTCTGCTACCTGCAACTCTCTCCTGAGTTCCAGTTGGGGGTTCCAGTTAGCAGGGTGGGGGGTTGGGTTGCTTGCTTAGGCCACAAGCAACCTGAACCTCAGCACCTTGCTCCCAGAGCTTTCTGGGCCAACTCACCCTGTCCATCAATTCCATATTTCAAATTCTGGCTGACATCTTTCATGCATATTTATCATCTGTACGTGAAGCCCAGTTTTCAATTTCACTCAAGTAATGTGGATTTTTAAACAGTAACTTCAATTTTTAAAATATTTTTCTAATCCTTTCATGTTAAAACTGATACCTTACCTGGAACATGACTAGCTGTTGAAGTTAATTTTTCAAAAACTCTTCTCTCCTGCTTTGGTGTTGGCTTTCAGATCTGATTTTGCATCTGACTTGCTTGTACTAGTTTTACACATAGCTCACAAGTATGTACTTGAAACTTTCTCTTTTATTAATTTTTTTTGAAATTTTATTCTATGTGTGTGAGTATACTGCCTGCATATTTGTAAGTGCACCTGTGTCGTGCAATGCCTTCAGAGGTCAGAAGGCAGCATAGGATTCTCTTAGAACTGGAGTTATGGATTGTTGTTATTCACTCTGTAGATGCTTGGAATCAAACCCAGGTCCTCTGCAAGAGCAACCTGCTCTTAACCACTGAGTCATCTCTCCAGCCTCCAAACATTGCTTAGTTTAAATTGTAATCATGTTTTCATGGAGACACACAGTATTTTCATAGCTTCTTATACTTACAAATTTATATTTGTAGATGAATACTATTAATATATTCATGACTTAAAGCCAGGAAGGGAACAACAGTACATTTGTTTTCCAGGGTTAGTTTGATGATTATTGTTTTCTCCAAATTAATATATAATCAGTATATTATTATCTTATTATCTTTATCTTGGCACCATTTAACAATGTAAAATGCATTTAGATCTAGAAAAACAAAAGTAATATTGTATATATTTTATTTAACTTCACTTTTGACATACCTGATCTAGTCGCCTATACTTAATAACTGTGATTATATCTGTATATATAGTAGTAATTTTAAAGGAATTATTATTTTTAATTTGCATGTATATGAGGCTGCATGAGTTTATGCATACTGTATGCATGTAGGTGTCTGTGGAATCCAAAAGATAGTCTGGAACCACAGCTACAAACAGTTGTGAGCCCCATGATGTGAGTATTGGGAAGTGAACCTGTGTCTCTTGCAGGAGCAGTATGTGGCCTTATCCATCTCTCCAGTCCCCATTTATAATTATTTAAAGGCTCTGAATCTATAATTTGTGTTTGGAAATGGCGAATAGTAGTTTGAGAAAGTATTATTTTCCTTCACTGTCACTCTCTCCAGTTCTTTCTCATTTTGCAGGTGGAAGATTTACATCATGTATTGCCATATGAAAGAATGTTAGAAGGGAAAGAAATAACATGGATTCATTTATACACTGTTTAAATATGTGTAGAGCATTTTGATAAAAGAACTTTTAGGTACATAAAGACTATTTTGAGCAACAAAAAGCATATTTGGGTAGAAACTGAAAAATCCCCAAACTCATAGGAGATGGACGAGAGGACAGGCCCTGTTTAGACAAGATGCTGAGGAAGCAGTAAAGTCACTTAGGATGACTCCATGAAACATCTTAGCAGCAAGTACTGGAATTGTCCAACGGGATATGCACCAGAGAAGTTTGTATCAGCACAATAGTAGAGCATCAAGCAGATGTGGCCACGGCAGCAAATGCCTTAGCCTGAGTAGGCCAGGACTTCTCAGCTCCAGCTGATGCCTTATGAAAAAATCTAATACTGAAATAAAATAAAACCAAGTAAGTTCCCTGTTTACTCTTTGTAAACCAAATGGTTATTTAGTTACATATCCTGTCCATGATGAAAAATGTGTTAAAGAGCTAGATTTAACCAGAATGTCTATTAAGATGTTTATTCTTGCAGAATTATTACTCATTAAAAATGGGTATTATGAAAAATTATACACAAATCATCTTTTTATTTACCAAAAGTTACATCTTTATAAATTCCGATACACATCTGAGGATTACATAAAGCTTCTGTTGGTACATCATTTAGCATTTGGATATGTTTTTCTTCATGCATTTAAGATCTTGTCCTCAAGGGGGCACTTGAACACAAGGTAAACCACGTCTCAGAGCCAATTTCTGTTGTCTGTTAAAAAAAACATGTTATTTTCACCAGGCAAAGCTTTTATGTTGACATTTACAATATATGGGGTCTGTGCTCTCTCCAGTATACCTCTAATAACTAGAATGGTGCTCGAATAAAATGGTAGATTTACTTCTACATAAGTAAATTCCATTCTGCTTCTTATCCTCTACACTAAAAAGGCCTTAATTTAAGATTATTGAGTATATGATAGGTATGTTCAGCTTGTTAGGAATGAGGGAAACATGGAGTGAAAATTGGTTGATTCTATGAGATAATCTTCCACAGTGTTTTCTAGTTTTTCAATGCTTAAATAAAATAAGTGTGTGGAAAAAAATAATAAGTGTGTGGTAGACCACCTCAATCAATTTCCAAATTCCCTGTTGAGGAAGCTTTTATGTACTCCTTTATGCTGAAAAATAAGGAGTCAGGAGAGATTTTAGCATATTCAAAGCAAACTTATTGGTAAAAATGGTTAGAACAGAGGGCAGTGAGCAATGCAATAGTTTCAAGTATACTCCAGGATAGATATTCTAATGAAAGATATTTTCATATTTGGTATTACTGTATCTCCCAAGATTTCCCAATGTGTCTCTCAAAGCAAAGTATATTCATAACATATGAGAAAATGACTAAAACAAGGAACATCATATATTAATATCTCATTTTCTTTTAAAGTGAGGGAAATGGTGTTATATATAACTCTGAATGGATATCTATGCAAATAAAGTATTTAGAACTTTACTTTCTTGACAGAAATATACCATTTATTGTTATATTTAATTTGTATTTATATTTAAACTGGCATAATTNATATATATATACTGTCTAAAATACTGATTTGAATTACACATACATTTTTTGGGGGGTCTTTTCGACACAGGGTCTCCCTGTAGCCCCAGCTGTCCTGGAACTCACTCTGTAGAACAGGATGGCCTTGAACTCACAAAGATCCGCCTGCCTCTGCCTCCATACATTTTAAATGGCCAAGTGCAGCCAATTAGCATGCATTATCTCAGCGTTGGGTTGAGAACATGTACTTTTCTATTAGTTTTAGAGAAACCGATAGGCTGTTAACTAAACACTATGTTATATAGTAGTCCTCTGAATTTATCCCCCTATCTAAATGAATGCTTTTATACTTTGACAAATACTTCCTTAATGCAACTGTTCCCAAACACTACATCTCTGGCGACCACCATTCTACACTCTATTCCCATGTGTTCCAAATCATGTGGTCATGTATATTTCTGTACCTGACTCAATTTATTTAATGCATTTTCCTCAAGGTTCATCTATATTATACTCAAGGTGAGATCGCCTCTATGTTGATGGACAGTATGCAGATTTACCCACATAGTTTATTAATTATTTTGTAAATATATATTGAGTTTAATATATATATATATCCAAGAGTGAGATTGCAGGGTCATTTGTTTATTATACCTTTAATATTTTGAGCTATCCTTCGATTGTTTATATACATAGATAGCAATAATATATATAATGTCTCTTTTCTCCCACATTCTTACCAGCATTTGGTATTGTTGTTTCATCTTCTGGTTACTCTTGTGAGGCACAGTATAAGGTGACATTTTGATTTCTTGTTCCCTTGTAATTAAATCTTGAAACTTCCTTTGATGGGAGAATGTTATTACTGATTCATCTCCTTACTCACTTTTATTCTGTTTAAGTTCTATTTCTTCATGACTCAGTCTTTATGTCAAGTAATTTACCTATTTATTCTAAGCTAGTAAAATTATTCCTTTATATTTGCTCCTAACGGTCTCACATTCCATTACATTTGGACTAGATTAGAAAAGTCATGTCTCTTTTTCTTTATAAGGAATCTTCTTTCTTTGACTTGCTAAAGTTTTGTGCATTGAGTTTGTCTTCTTAAAAAAAAACAAGAAAAAAAATGTAATGCTTAGTGTTTGGTATTTTTGAGCCTTTCCATCATTCTCTTTCAGTATTTTTGCTAGTATTTTGATTATTTTCTTCTACATATTTTGTCATGTCCACTTATTACATTTAGAAGCACAAAATTATGTTCGAGATCTTTCTTCCTTTTGATATGGGTGTTTATTGCTATAAAATTCCCTCCCAGCTGGGCCTGGTGCTACACTTCTTTAATCCCAGCTCTCAAGAGGCAAATGCAAGTGGATCTCTGTAAGTTTTAGACCACCCTTGTTTACAGAGAGAGTTCCAGGCTAGCCAGGGCTGTTAAATGAAATCCTGTCTCAAAAACAATTTACCCTCTCTGTATTGTTTCTGCCATGTCTCAAATTTTGGGATGTTCTGTTTCTGTTTTCATTTATTTCAAGAGGGTTTTGTTGATTTACATTAACTTATTTACTATGGCATTTGTGTGGCTACATACATGTCCTGACACAGTTGTTGAGACTGGGGACAATTTGCAGGAGGCAGATCTTTCCTTTCAGCATGTGTATCCAGGAGATTAAAAATCAGGTTATCAGGCAACCTTAACCCACTGAGACATCTCCCTCACCTAAGAAGGATTAAAGTATTTTTCATCAATCCATTACTGTCTAGGATGTCTATAATATTATATTGTTGTGGTAGAAATTATACTTAATATGACCTCAGTTTTTAAAATTTCATAAAATGTTGTAGGTTTTTTCCTAACCAGTCATGTGGTATAGATATTGGATGGGATTTTCATTGTATTTGTTAGCTTCATTCTATGTATGAATGCAGATAGGCCTAAACTTTTTTACTTTTCTGTCTGGTTTATCTGTCTAGTGCTGGCAGAGAGATACTGAAGTTCCTTAAGACTAATGTATGAAACTCAGTCTCTCCCATCAATCTTATAATATTTATTTCATATAATTAATTAATTATGTGTAAAAATAACTAAACTTTTTGTGTTGTCTACTTAAGTGAGTATGTTATTATAATATAATAATATTTATTTTGTGGCATTTAATTCTCAGCCTATTTCGCAAACTTATATGAGCATGGATGCCCATTTTCTTTTTGTTCCCAACAGTCTACACATTACAAGAAAAGTCTAGCCTTTATTACAAATATACTAATTTACGTACTGAATTTTAATGTAATCTGGTAATAAGTGGCTGCATACATATAACAACAATAACTTCTTTTTTTGTTGGTAGCCTGCTTCGTTAAAGAAAGCCTGTGCTAGAGTTTCGTGAACTCACCCCTGCCCATCGAGCAAGGAAGGCTAGTTTCACTTTACTTCCTTCACGTAAGATAAGCCTCAGGATGTTCCAGCCCACAGGACATTCCAGGCTTATCTTCATCCTGCCCTTCCCCTCCTTACTTCCTCCTCGTAAGATAAATAGGATGCTCATTAACCACAGGATGTTCGAGCCCATGCTTTTGGTATGCAAATGAGGCATCGGATGGTGCACCAATCCAGAGCATGCACAAGCCCTCTAGACTGCTATATAAGCAGTGCTTCTGCCCCATTTCGGGGTCCTTTTCACAAGAGAGCTGTACACAATAAAGTTTGCTGCAGAAGAATCCTGTTGTCCGCGTGAAGTTCTTGCCGGCGAGACTGCTGCACGCGACATTTTTTTATCTTTTTGAGACAGGGTCTCCCTGTAGCTCTGGCTGTCCTGGAACTCACTCTGTAGACCAGGGTGGCCTTGAACTCACAGAGATCCCCCTCTGCCCTCCCAAGTGCTAGGACTAAAGGTGTGTGCCACCATACCTGGCAGCAATGACTTCTTAAAACTATTTGAACTTCAGGAGGCTAAAGAGAAAACTCAGCTATTGAGACTGCTTTTTCAGAGGACCTTGGATTCCATTCCCAGCACTCACATGGTGGCTAAGAATCATCCTTAGCTCCAGTTCCAGGGGAATTTTACACCCTCTTCTAATCTCCACAGCACTGCATGACAAGTGTGAACTCACATACATGTAGGCAAAAGACTCATTAACAGAAAATAGAAATAATAAATATTAAAAAAAACTATTGGAACTTCAAAATGATTGTAATGATTATTTCTTTTTTTATGGGACTGAGAAATTACAAGACATGTAGTAAGTCAAAATCATATGAAAATTTGAGTTCAAACATTTCATCTCATAAGAGATAATTATACAGAAATGGTAGAGACCCAAGTCAACTGGGTTTTATTTTGAATTTCTTGCAGAATAAAGATACTAAGTTTTAAAAAGTGCTATCCAGATTTGTTGGTGTAGTCCTATAATCCAAGATGCACAGGAAGCCAAGGTAGGGAGCTGTATGCTTAAAGCTTGCCAAGCTATAGAGTGAGTTTAAGACTCCTGTGAGCAACTACTTGAGACACTGTCTAAGAAATACACACATACACACACACACACACATACAAACACACACACACACATATATATATCCATATGCATATGAAAATAATAAGTTTATATATACATACTTATATTTTCATAAATAGATAGTCAAAAGGAAAGAAGGATGAAGATATAAATCAGTGTTAGATTTGTTGCTTAGCTTGCACAAGACTTTAAGTTAAATCTCTACCACAGAGATAAAGAGACAGACATCAAGAGCTAGAATATACTGCTAAAAATTAAAAATCAAAAGGATATAGAAAGTTGTTTGTTTGACATATATCATGCCCTCCATAGCCTTCTTTAAAAATCTAATTCTGGGCTGGAGAGATTGCCTAGCGGTTAGGAGCGCCGACGCTCTTGCAGAGGACCCGGGTTCGATCCCCAGCACCCACATGGCGGCCGAGAGCCGTCTGAAACTCCAATTCCAGGAGAACTCCAGTTCCAGGGGAATCCGACACCCTCTTCTGACCTCCGCGGCATTGCACGACACGGGTGCACAAACCTGCATGCAGACAGTACTTTCATACACATACAGAAATAAATAAAATTAATAAAAAAAAAATCTAATTCTATCCAAACTACATTCTGTATTTCTTTCTGCCCCATCTGCTCTTCATCACTGTAGATCTGTACAATATTCACCATTAATAACCATGCCACCATTTCTAAAAAAATAATAATAATAAAATAAAATGTAATTCTAAATTACTCAAAAACGTTGTCTTTGATGGAGCCAGCGGATATTATTCAAAGAGAATATGCCACAGAAATTATATTGCCACTCGTGGAAACAGAACAGATGACTATTTGAAAAAAATAAAATATGTAAGCACAATAATTATTACAAGTAACTATGTTTCACCCAGTAATTTTTGCCAACAATTACATGACTGGAAAATTAATTGTTTTAGACATCAAAACCTGACATCATGTTCTCTTGATCCACTGCCCTGTCTGAAATATCGATTCTTTTTTTATTTTATTTATTTCTGTATGTGTATGAATGTACTGTCTGCATGCAGGTTTGTGCACCCGTGTCGTGCAATGCCGCAGAGGTCAGAAGAGGGTGTCGGATTCCCCTGGAACTAGAGTTCTCTTGGAATTGGAGTTTCAGACAGTTCTCGGCAGCCATGTGGGTGCTAGTGAATGAACCCGGGTCCTCTGTAAGAGCAGTCGGCACTCTTAACCGCTAGGCCATCTCTCCAGCCCCCAGGAATATTCATTCTTAATAGTTTTCAAAGTTTGAATTATTTCAAGAGTGTGAAACCTAAGGAAAAATTCATTTTTCACAGATATTTATTACACATTAAGGCTTACGCGTTGGAGATTTCAGTAATTGAACTTACACAAATTAAGTTGCCTGGAGTGACCTCCATTGCAAATACTTCACTTTTATCTTAAGCTTATTGTATTACTAGATAACATTAACTCTGGGATTCAATTTTCCCAAAAGTAATAAAATTGAAAATTTTAAATGTGTAAACAAATAGAATATATTTTAACTTTATAGCACATTATTTCAGATTAGCAACTATAATAAAGAAGTTTCATTTTTCTTCTTTTTGGAGTGGAGATAAACTTTTGAAGCACTAGCTAATGGGATGTCAAAACGTCAAACAATAGAAGGACTGATGATCATTCAGTGAACTGTCTTCTTTTGAGAACTAATGCTGGATAAATGATCAGTGAACTTTAAAGCACTGGGTTTTCTGTCTCCTCTTAACATTTCCATCCTTTAGATTCATTTTAAAGGGAGCTTCATGTACCAGGGAGAGCGCCAAGGAAAGATTGGGAAATGAGAATTAGACTACAAGTATTTTTCTGGTAGACTGTATCAGTGGTCTAAAACAGGCCAAACAAACCATAATACAGATCCTGTTCATGTGCTTCTCCTGAGGGAAGGTAGATGAATAAGGTAAATTATTTTTCAACAAAACATACAAATGCACTTTAAGCAAAACAAAGTTGGCAATAAATTTATGCATATTTATGCAAAATGCATACTATATATGTAAAACAGCAGTTTCATATGGTAACAGTAAAATTTTCTCCATGTTTACCAGTAGCAATCAAGGACATACTTAATATATTTTCATTTTAAATCCTATTTGTGTGTGTGTGTGTGTGTGTGTGTGTGTGTACGAGTGTAATTTCTGCTTGTATGTAAGTGCACCTGTGTTATGCAGTGCCCATGGAGGGGAGAAGAGAGCATCAGATCCTTCAGAACTAGAGTTAGGACAGTTGGTAAGTCCAGATAGTGCCAAATCCTCTGGAAGAGCAGGCAGTTCTCTCAATTCTTGAAACATTTCCCAGCCCATTATTATATTTTCTTATGAAATGTACTTTGGGATATATTATCATTTAGATTCAAAATACGGATTTTATATAAAAAGGACTCTGAGCAGCTAGCAGGGCTTTTGATGAGGTAGAAATATCAAATGTGTAAAGAATGCATAGAACTGTCAGTATAGAAAGAGAAAGAGGAATATGTCTAACTTGAACTGAGAAATCATGTCTGAAATACACAAAACATCAATAAAAGCATTTAAAAAAGAAAGAGCTACTCTAAGTTTGCTCAAACAAATTGCACAGATTTTTATATACAAAATTCCACATTGGTTTGTTCTGTTTCTGCAGGTCATCGATTATAAGGCAATATCTACAAGGGTGAAATAGAAGAGTGTTGGAAATCTTTAAGATGCAAAAAAGACATGCTCAGAATGTGAGCACAGTTCAATGTCCCTGTAGAAAAAAAAATATATCAAGCGAAAAAAGAGTAGGGATATTTGCTGAGTATGTAAATATTCTACAAAATTAGAAACTCCTTATGTCAAATTTTCAGGGAAAATGACAAAAAGAGATAAACCATCTCTGATACTCCAAGTTCTGTTAGAAGGACTCGCACTGTGGGGTTGACCTGATGGAGCGATTACCCTCTTAGCACCTTGACAATCTTCCCATCCACCCTCTAATTTCTTTTTATTTTGTCTATAGACATTATTTTCCAAGTTTACTGGAATTTTTTGACAAACTTTAATTTCTAAATACGAGATTGATGATCATTTGGACATTAGGGGGTCTCAGTGGTTAAGAGCACTAGCTACTATTGCAGAAGACCAAGATGCTATGGTTCCCAGCACCTCCAAGGAAACTGATATCTGTAACTCTACCTCAAGGGGATTCGCCTTCTTGTGATTTGGGGGCATTGTTCATACTTGGCACATTTGCATAAATATACACAAAGTACTCATACACATAAAACAATTTTAAAAAATAAATAATAACTTGGACATTAGTGTAGAATATGATGAAGCCCAAATAGGGGTTAAAATGAAGAATTGAAAAAGAGCATCAGATTACAGCATGGGAATGGTGAATCAAGACAAGTGAAAAGGGCTGGAAGTTCCACCCATCTATCTCCTGATCTTGTTTGGCGTTAGCTCTTGCAGTTGTGCACAAAGTACCACCCCTCCCCAGTGATCATGGTCTCAATAAAGATCTGTGAGGCCCCAAAATGTCTAAGAGTGGACACTGGAAGTGCAAAAGAAGTAGAATTTACTATATTACCATAGACAAAATGGAGAAATTATCACAGAGTAGAGAAAACAGAAATGCATATAGAAATCAGTGAAGGCAATTGAAAGGAAAAGAATATAATGAATTATAATAGTCACAACTTTGGATGTTGTGAAGCAGCCATGGTTAGAGTAATGTGAGGCAGAGGACAATCTAGTTGAAACTCATGTTTCATCAATCAATAAATGTCCATATTCAGTACATGAGCATGTATCTTCTTGCTTTGACAAATATCTCAAACTTCATTCTGACAAACTGATGTGTTTTAGAATAGTTATCTTTTAGAGCCCAGTTCCAGACTCTGGTGAATCATAAACTTCACTCCATGAAATGTATAATTGTTTCTTCTAATATACAAAGTTAAAATAAATGACAACATATTAGTAAGAGACCAAGCCATTTAAAGTATCTTACTGTAAGTTGCTAAGATTCTAAATATGTAGTTTATTTTTCAAAGGATTCAATTTCTGGAAATGTGACCCTGAACTCTACTTGTTTTTAATTTTTCTACCCACAGTTGTTTATAAGTTTTGCTGAGAAAAATGTATGTGTGCCTTTTGATGGAACATATGAAAATGAAAGCTATTTGAGAACATTAAAATTATAAGCATCGGCCAGGCATGGTGGCACACGCCTTTAACCCTAGCACTTGGGAAGCAGGGAAGCAGACGCAGGTGGATCTCTGTGAGTTCAAGGCCAGCCTGGTCTACAGAGTGAGTTCCAGGACAGCTGGGTTGGCAGGAAGACCCTGTCTCAAAAAGACACACACATATATATATATATATGCCTCTCAGAGCTGTGTAAGGCTAAAAGGCAGAATAACAGAAATCTCTTCACAAGTTTCTATGTCAAAATAAATATTTTTAGTCTTTTTGAGACAGGGTCTTCCTGTCGCTCCAGCTGGACAAGAACTCACTATGTAGTCCAGGCTAGCCTTGAACTCACAGAGACCTGCCTGCCTCTGCCTCCCAAGCGCTGGGATTAAAGGCATGTGCCACCATGCCTAGCTAAAATAAATGTTTTGTTATTTTTATTTTACGTGTATGAGTGTTTTGCCTGCATGTGTATAAGTGCCCCTGTGTCATGCAGTGCCCATGGAGGTGAAAAGAGGGTGTTAGATCCCCTGGAACTGAAGTTATGGGTGGTTGTTAGCCACCATGTGGGTGCTGGGAATCAAACCCAGGTCCTCTGCAAGAGCAGCCACTGTTCCCAGCCTCTGAGCTATCTCTCCAGCCCTAAAATAAATTTTATTCCCTGTTAAATTCAGTGGGTTGTGGTGCACTTGATATGGTGTTTACCTAGCGGGAATTTCAAGCAGACCTTATAATATTGGGAGAAAATAAGAACAAAAATAAAAATAAAAAGGACGCCTTCAGCATCTGTCAGGTGGATCCCGGCTAAATACATTGTAGTGCGGCTGTACAGTTGGTTACAAAAATGTTTGCTACAGTTGTGCACAGGGCTGTAAATATGTTTGGTGCAGTTGTGAAATGTGCTGTAACGCTACTGGTAATAAGAATATTGTACAGCTATGAACACTCACGTGCAGAGATGCCTGTGATCTACCATCTCATGCAAAAGTAAGCTGGAGAAGAATCTATACTCTTAAGTCCACTCAGGTTTTCTAAAATATATGATTACAATAAAATGACTAACTAATAATAGTACTAAATGCTTTACAAAGGCTATGCAAACTTTCTATAAAGAGGCTATACAGAAGGGAAAAAAGGAACCAAAATAGATTTCTCCTCTCTAACTCCCCCCCCCCCCCAGTTCCAGGGGGAATTCGTACCCACTTCTGACCTCCGCGCATTTGCACGATCACGGGTGGCCACAAACTTGCACGCAGACAGTACATTCATACAAATATAGAAATAAATAAAATTAATAATAAAAATTTAAAAAAAGACTGAGAGAAAGATGCAGGACATGTATGGCAGAATGCATGAACTGGGGTGGGGTGGGGGAAGGGAAAGGGGAATATATCTAAATTGAACTGAAAATGATATATGAAATACACAAAACATCAATAAAAGTAATATATTAAAATGCTTCTTATCTGTAAAAGTCTTGTTATAGGGCTAGAGAGACAGATCAACAGTTTAGAGCACTGACTTGTCTTCTAGAATACCCAGATTTGAATCTCCAACACGCCATGTCATCAACAACATTCCATGTATCCAAGTTTCCATGGATCTAATGCCATTTTCTACTCCTGAGCTTGCTTGACTCAGGTGGATTACACACATGCATTGCATAGTATATATATATATATATATAGTATATATACTATATCATATATATATTTGATCTTTAAAAAAACAAAATACTGGAAACCAGGTTGCAATCATTAGATTCCTAGTTTTGAATAAAACCTTGATGTGTTGAGAGCAATATTACATTTTGGTGCTGGTGATAATGTGTAGTGGCTCTCCTGACCAAAATTCCTAAGATGTTATCTTATTCTTCCATGTACTCTCAAGGTTTTCCTCTAATGCTTCCCTTGTACTTTCTCTTATGTCTTCTTAAATTCCTCCTGTTTCTTCTGTATTACTGCCCCTTATATTTCTTACTAGAATGAAGAATCCCCTAATATGAGACTGGAATGCAGCCCACTAGATAGAAAGACCTGGATTCAATCCCGCAAACACATAAAAATGTTATTGCAGAATGTGAGATTAGGAAAACATGAAATTAATGGGTCTTTTTTTTTTTTTTTTTTTTTTTTTTTTTGGTCTTTTCGAGACAGGGGTTCCCTGTGGCCCAGCTGTCCTGGACTCACTTTGTTAGACCAGGCTGCCTGAACTCACAAAGATCCACCTGCCTTACCTCCCAAGTGTAGGATTAAAGGCGTTTGCCGCACACCTGGCAATTGATGGGTTCTTTGGCTATGTCACCAGTTAGAGGCTAGCCGTTGCTGCCCTAAGACCTTGTCTCCAAAACAAAACAAACAAAACAAAAAGAAAGCTTGCCATTATATCATGATCTCTGTCTTAAGAAAGCATTATTTGTAGATAGCATAAAACTATTAGGACAATCTTCAATATAAGAGCTGACCAGCTTTTTATAAATACTTATTGGTTTATGGAAGTTATTTGGTTCTCTGGATTTGAAACATCTTGGCACCATTTACATGACTCTTTTATTTGCCTGAAAAGTCATGTCTTCAAAGTTTGTCTGCATTTGGCTGATTTCAAATTAGCCGATATATATACTCAAGTTCTCATGATTCATCTTAGACACTAAAGGACAACTCTTCTGAAGTTTACACAAGTCAATTTAGTTAAAAAATAACAATGTTTCTGTTTTTAATGTTTTAGCTTTTAAATTATATCAGGTCTTCTTCTATATTATGATTATATATGATATATATGGGATATATATATTATAATATATTATATATTATATATATACCCCTGTACTCCTTTAGGCAATTGACTTGGAACTTGTCTCTGTGGACCATCTATGCATTGATCTTAGAGATCTGCCTGATTCTTCCTCCAAAGTGCTGAGATTAAAGGTGTGTACTCCCATGCTCAGCCCAGTCTTGATGCTGATATATATAATGTACCAGGGAGAGCACCAAGGAAAGATTGGGAAATGAGAATTAGACTACAAGTATTTTTCTGGTAGACTGTATCAGCGGTCTAAAACAGGCCAAACAAACCATAATACAGATCCTGTTCATTTGCTTCTCCTGAGGGAAGGTAGATGAATAAAGTAAATTATTTTTCAACAAAACATACAAATGCACTTTAAGCAAAACAAAGTTGGCAATAAATTTATGCATATTTATGCAAAATGCATACTATATATGTAAAACAGCAGTTTAGTAAGGTAACAGTAAAATTTTCTCCATGTTTACCAGTAGCAATCAAGGACATACTTAGTATATTTTCCTTTTTAATCCTATTATTTTGTGTGTGTGTGTGTGTGTGTGTGTGTGTTTGTGTGTGTATACGAGTGTTTAATTCCTGCTTGTATGTAGTGCGCTTGTGTTATGCTGTGCCCATGGAAGGGAGAAGAGGCATCAGATTCTTCAGATATTATTACTTGATATATATATATATATATATATATATATATATTGTCTTTTTGAGACAGGGTCTTCCTGCCCACCCAGTGTCCTGGAACTCATCTGCTTGTAGACCAGGCTGGGCCTTGAACTCACAGATATCCACCTGCGTCTGCTTCCTCTGCTTCCAAGTGCTAGGGTTAAGGCGTGTGGCCCCCATGCCTGGCCGATGCTTATATTAATGTTCTCAAATAGCTTTCATTTTATATGTTCCATCCAAAGGCACCACACATCATTTTCTCAGCAAAACTTTTAAAACAACTGTGGGTTAGAAAATTAAAAACAAGTAGCGGTTCAGGGTCCACATTTCAGAAATTGAATCCTTTGAAAAATAAACTACATATTTAGAATCTTAGCAACTTACAGTAAGATACTTTAAATGGCTTGGTCTCTTACTAATATGTTGTCTCATTTATTTTACTTTGTGAGTAAAATTAGCAAGGAAGAAGTATCATGAAAGAACTAGGTGGAAATTACGATTAATGAAGAGGTGAAGATTATAATAGATTCACCAGAGTCTGGAACTGGGCTCTAAAAGATAACTATTCTAAAACACATCAGTTTGTCAGAATGAAGTTTGAGATATTTGTCAAAGCAAGAAGATACATGCTCATGTACTGAATATGGACATTTATTGATTGATGAAACATGAGTTTCAACTAGATTGTCCTCTGCCTCACATTACTCTAACCATGGCTGCTTCACAACATCCAAAGTTGTGATTATTATTAATTATTATATCTATTTCCTTTCAATTGCCTTCATGATTTCTTATATGCATTCTGTTTCCTACTACTGTGATAATTTCTCCATTTTGTCTATGGTAATATAGTAAATTCTACTTCTTTTGCACTTCCAGTGTCCACTCTTAGACATTTTGGGGCCTCACAGATCTTTATTGCGGACCATGATCACTGGGGCAGGGTTGGTACTTTGTGCCACAACTGCAAGGAGCTAACGCCCCCCCAAAAAACAAGTTCAGGAAGATAGATGGGTGAAACATCGTCCACCCTTTTCGCACATTGTCTTGATTATCACATTCCCCTGCTGTATATGCTATGCTCTTTTCCATTCTTCTTTTAACCCCTATCTTGGGCTTCTCATATCTACACTAATGTCCAAGTTATTATTTATTTTTTAAAATTGTTTTATGTGTATGAGTACCTTGTGTGTATATTTATGCAAATGTGCCAAGTATGAACAATGCCCCCAACATCACCAAGAAGGCGACTCCCCCTCTGAGGTATGAGTTACAGTAATTAGCAGTTTCCTTGGAGGTGCGGGAGACATAGTCATCTTCGGTCTCCTGCAATAGAGTCTGTGCTCTTAACACTGGAACCCCCTAATGGTCCAAATGAAATCATCAATCTCGTATTTAGAAATTAAAGTTTGTCAAAAAATTCCAGTAAACTTGGAAAATAATGTCTATAGACAAAATAAAAAGAAATTAGAGGGTGGATGGGAAGATTGTCAAGGTGCTAAGAGGGTAATCGCTCCATCAGGTCAACCCCACAGTGCGAGTCCTTCTAACAGAACTTGGAGTATCAGAGATGGTTTATTCTCTTTTTTGTCATGTTTCCCTGAAAATTTGACATAAGGAGTTTCTAATTTTGTAGAATATTTACATACTCAGCAAATATCCCTACTCTTTTTTCCTTGATATAATTTTTTTTTTTTTACATGGCATTGAACTGTGCTCCACATTCTGAGCATGCCTTCTTTTTTGCATCTTAAAGATTTCCAACACTCTTCTATTTCACCCTTGTAGATATTGCCTTATAATCGATGACCTGCAGAAACAGAACAAACCAATGTGGAATTTTGTATATAAAAATCTGTGCAATTTGTTTGAGCAAACTTAGAGTAGCTCTTTCTTGTGTAGAATGCTTTAGTGATGTTTTGGTGTACTTTTCGACTGATTTCCGTCTAAGTTCAGTTTAGATATTCCTCTTTCTCTTTCTATACTGACAGTTCTATGCATTCTTTACACATTTGATATTTCTACCTCATCAAAAGCCCTGCTAGCTGCTCAGAGTCCTTTTTATATAAAATCCGTATTTTGAATCTAAATGATAATATATCCCAAAGTACATTTCATAAGAAAATATAATAATGGGCTGGGAGATGTTTCAAGAATTGAGAGAACGCCTGCTCTTCAAGGATTTGGGCACTATCTGGACTTAACCAAACTGTTCCAACTCTGTTCTAAAGGATCTGATGCTCTCTTCTCCCCTCCATGGGCACTGCATAACACAGGTGCACTTACTACAAGCAGGAATTACACTCGTAACACTACACAAACAACACCACACACACACACAATCGAGATTTGAATGAAGAATATATTAAGTATGTCCTTGATTGCTACTGGTAAACATGGAGAAAATTTTACTGTTACCATATGAAACTGCTGTTTTACATATATAGTATGCATTTTGCCATAAATAATTGCATAAATTTATTGCCAACCTTTGTTTTGACTTAACCAGTGCATATTGTATGTTTTGTTGAAAATATTTACCTTATTCATCTACCTTCCCTCAGGAGAAGCAATGAACAGGATCTGTATTATGGTTTGTTTGGCCTGTTTTAGACCGCTGATACAGTCTACCAGAAAAATACTTGTAGTCTAATTCTCATTTCCCAATCTTTCCTTGGCGCTCTCCCTGGTACATGAAGCTCCCTTTAAAATGAATCTAAAGGATGGAAATGTTAAGAGGAGACAGAAAACCCAGTGCTTTAAAGTTCACTGATCATTTATCCAGCATTAGTTCTCAAAAAGACATTCACTGAATGATCACAGATCCTCTATTGTTTGACGTTTTGACATCCCATTAGCTAGTGCTTTCAAAAGTTTATCTCCACCCAAAAAGAAGAAAAGCTGAAACTTCTTTATTATAGTTGCTAATCTGAAATAATGTGCTATAAAGTTAAAATATATTCTATTTGTTTACACTTGATTTAAAAATTTTCAATTTTATTACTTTTGGGAAAATTGAATCCCAGAGTTAATGTTATCTAGTAATACAATAAGCTTAAGATAAAAGTGAAGTATTTGCAATGGAGGTCACTCCAGGCAACTTAATTTGTGTAAGTTCAATTACTGAAATCTCCAACGCGTAAGCCTTAATGTGTAATAAATATCTGTGAAAAATGAATTTTTCCTTAAGGTTTCACACTCTTGAAATTAATTCAAACTTTGAAAACTATTAAGCAATGCAATATTCCTGGGGCTGAGAGATGGCCTAGCGGGTTAGGTAGAGTGCCGACTGCTCTTTACGAGGACCGGTTAATCACTCAGCACCCACATGGGCTGCCGAGACTGTTCTGAAATCAATTCCAAGAGAACTGCTAGTTCAGGGGAATCCGACACCCTCTTCTGACCTCTGCGGCTGCACGACCGGGTGCAAACCTCATGCAGACAGTCCATTCATAAACATACAGAAATTAATTCAAAATAAAAAAAGAATCGCATATTGCAGCAGGGGGTGCAGTGGTCACAGGAACCTGAGTCAGGTTTTCGATGTCTCAAACAATTAATTTTCCAGTCATGGTAGTTGTTGGCGAAAAATTATCTGGGTGACAACATCGTTAATTGTACATAATTAGTTGTGCTTACAGTTTATTTTTTTAATAGTCTGAAGACCCTGTCTATAAAAGACAGCATCATCACTATATCTATAATATATTTATATTATATTATGTAAATGTTACGAATATGGAATCTATTGCTCTCTCGGCTCTGCCTCCCTGGGCTACTGCATAACACAGGCGCACTTACATACAAGCAGGAATTATCGTCATCTCGTATACAAACACATAACACTAAATCACACACAGGTCCCACACGACACCACACACACATAATAGATGGATTAAAAAGGAAAATATATTAAGTATGTCCTTGATTGCTACTGGTAAACATGGAGAAAATTTTACTGTTACCATATAAACTGCTGTTTTACATATATAGATATGCATTTTGCATAAATATGCATAAATTATTGCCAACTTTGTTTGCTAAAGTGCATTGTATGTTTTGTTGAAAAATAATTTACTTTAATTCATCTACCTTCCCTCAGGAAGAAGCAAATGAACAGGGATCTGTATTATGGTATTTGTTTGGGCTGTTTTAGACGCTGATACAGGTCTCCGAAAAATACTTGTAGTCTAATCTCATCCTTCCCAATCTTATTCCTTGGTGCTCCGGTACTGTAATTATATATTCAGCATCAAGACTGGGCGGCATGGGGAGTACACACCATTTAACCTCAGCTACATCAGGAGGAATAGACATCAGGCAGATCTTAGATCAATGCATATGGGCCACCGAGACAGTTCCAAGTCAACTTGCCTAAAGGGAGTACAGGGTTATATATATATATATAATATTATATATATATAATTATATAATACCATAATATAATATATATAATCATAAATATAAATAGACTATATAGATTAAAGCTAAAACATTAAAAACGTAACACATTGTTTATTTTTAACTAAATTGACTTGTGTAAAACTTCAGAAGAGTTGTCCTTTAGTGTCTAAGAGTAATCATGAGAACTTGAGTATATATATCGGTAATTTGAAATCGCCAAATGCAGACAAACTTTGAGACAATGACTTTTCAGGCAAATAAAAGTCATGTAAATGGTGCCAAGATGTTTCAAATCCAGAGAACCAAATAACTTCCATAAACCAATAAGTATTTATAAAAAGCTGGTAGCTCTTATATTGAAGATTGTCCTAATGTTATTTATGCTATCTACAAATAATGCTTTCTTAAGACAGAGATCATGATATAATGGCAAAGCTTTCTTTTTGTTTGTTTGTTTTTGTGTTTTGGAGACAAGGTCTTAGGCAGCACAGGCTAGTCTCTAACTGGGGACATAGCCAACGAACCCATCAATTTGCCAGTGTGGTGGCACCAAGCCTATCGCTTAATCCTAGCATTGAGGAGAGGTGCGTGGATCTTTGTGAGTTCAAGGCCATTGGTCTACATAGTGAGTTTCAGGTGGGGCTACAGGGAGACTTGTCTCAAAAAGACCAAAAAAAAAAAAAAAAAGAAAAAAAAGAACCCATTAATTTTCATGTTTTCCTAATCCTCACATTCTGCAATTACATTTTTATGTGTTGCTGGGGATTGAATCCAGGTCTTTCTATCTAGTGGGCTGCATTCCAGTCTCATATTAGGGGATTCTTCATTCTAGTAAGAAATATAAGGGGCAGTAATACAGAAGAAACAGGAGGAATTTAAGAAGACATAAGAGAAAGTACAAGGGAAGCATTAGAGGAAAACCTTGAGAGTACATGGAAGAATAAGATAACATCTTAGGAATTTTGGTCAGGAGAGCCACTACACATTATCAGCAGCACCAAAATGTAATATTGCTCTCAACACATCAAGGTGTTATACAAAACTAGGAATCTAATTAGATGATGCAACCTGGTTTTCCAGTATTTTTGTTTTTTTAAAGTATTCCATATATTATATATATATATTAATATATTAATTATATATTTATAATATTCAATGCATGGTGTAAAATGCACCTGAGTCAAGCAAGTCGGCGAGGTCAGAAAATGGCATTAGATCCACTGGAACTTGGATTAATGGGAATAGTTGTTAGATGACATGTGCGTGTTGGAGATTCAAATCTGGGTATTTCACTAGAAAGACAAGTCAGTGCTCTAAAACTGTTGATCTGTCTCTCTAGCCCTATAAAAGACTTTTACAGATAAGAAGCATTTTAATATATTACTTTTATTGATTGTTTTGTGTATTTCATATATCATTTTCAGTCAATTTAGATATATTCCCCTTTCCCTTCCAGTACCGTCGCATCACCTCCACCGCCCTTAGTTCAAGTGCATTCTGGCCATGTGTCTGGCCATCTTTCTCTCGAAGGTCGCTTTTTTATATATTATATTATTAATGTTATTTATCTATATTTGGATGAATAGTACTCGCTGCGGTGCAAGTTTGTGGGCACCTTCGCGATAGTCTGGTCAGGCAAGTGCCGCGGAGGTCAGAAGTGGGTATAGAATTCCCCTGGAACTAGGAGGTTNCTCCTGGAATTGGAGTTTCAGATGGTTCTCGGCCGCCATGTGGGTGCTGGGGATCGAACCTGGGTCCTCTGCAAGAGCGGTCGGCGCTCTTAACCGCTAGGCCATCTCTCCAGCCCTCTCTCAGTCTTTTTAAAGTTTTTTTTTTTTTTTTTCTCTGCAGAGGTTTATCATTTTGGGCATAATTTAACTGTATCAATCCATTCTTTGATCCACTCTTTATGTTGTTGTTGCTTCCCATTTGAATTGCTCCAAAATATGCCTATATAACCATCATTTATGTACCAGAATTATGTCCTCTGGGAATAAACTTAATTCCGCAATATGTTTAGGAATTCACATTTTTCCCTTTAATTTTATTACTCTAAAATATGAATATATACCTTCCACCTATATACATTAAGTACCATGTCTGAAAGTAAGTAGTGAGTTAATTCTAAGGTCCATTAAGAGATTCACATCTCTGAATTCTGACAATCTTTTAACCGGCTACTTGTATATTCTTTTAATATACTTCCTACTACTTCATAAAGACCCTTAACTTTTAAATAGTAAATTAAAAAGAACACTATGTAATTGTCTCAATAACATAGTTTAGGGGTTGGGGAGGTGATTCAGCAGTAAAGAGCACTAGAATATCTTGCAGAAGACCTGTGTTCAGTGCCTAGTTCCAACATCAGGAGGCTAACAATGTACGTGTAACTACAGCTGCTGGGAAGAAGATACTCACTTCTGGCCCCCATCAGCACCAGGCATGCCTATGATGCACAGTCCCAAATGTAGGCACTCACACATGCATTTAAAATTATAAAAAAGTCATGAGAAGACACATAGTTTTAAACCATTGGGCTTAAGAATAAGACTACAAGAGTACAATAAGACTACAATAAACATATTTTTTAAAAACCTTCAGGCTCTGTAATTACTGTATATGAGTGGAAAGTATGTATGCATATTTTAGAGTAATACAAAATTAAAGGAGGAAAATGTGAAATCCTAAACATAAAAAAAAGACTGAGAGAAAGATGCAGGATAGTTATGGCAGAGTGCATGACCTGGGGTGGAGTGGGGGGAAGGGAAAGGGGAATATGTCTAAACTGAACTGAGAAATGATGTCTGAAATACACAAAACATCGATAAAAGCATTATAAAAAATAAAAATAAATAAATAAATAAATAAATAAAAATAAGTGTAATTTTTATGCTAAAAAAAAGAGATTCACATTATAACATGATAGTTGCTTTCAGATAGAAAGAAATATAACAATAGCATTGCTCAGCTTGCCTTTCAATTGGGGGATTTGGTGCTAGCATCCACAAATCCCATTTTTTTGTTTGTTTGTTTGGGGGTTTTTTTGACTGTGTTACTTCACTTAGCATAATAACTTCAAGTTCCATTCATTTACCTGCAAAGTTCATGATGTCGTCCTTCTTTACTGCTGCATTGAACTCGATTGTGTAGATGTACAACATTTTTGTTATACACTCAGCTGTTGTCTGTTGAGGGGCATTTGGGTTAGTTCCAGCTCTTCACTATTGTGAAGAGAGCTTCAATAAACACAGCATTAAAAAAAAAATCTTTGGAAGGTGTTTTATTTTTATGAATTTTTATGAATTCTTTGCAATGCATTTTGACAAAATTTAGATCCCCTCCCCCATTTACACCCCCTAATGTCCTCTGCCAGATTTTATGAACCCTTTTACGTTTGTATGTGTGTATGTGTTTTCATCTCTATATTTTATTTATTTTTATTTTTTTATTTATTTCTGTATGTGTATGAATGTACTGTCTGCATGCAAGTTTGTGCACCCACGTCGTGCAATGCCGCGGAGGTCAGAAGAGGGTCTCGGATTCCCCTGGAACTGGAGTTCTCCTGGAATTGCAGTTTCAGACAGTTCTTGGCCGTCATGTGGGTGCTGGGGATCGAACCCAGGTTCTCTGTAAGAGCGGTCGGCGCTCTTAACCGCTAGGCCATCTCTCCAGCCCTCATCTCTGTATTTTAAAGTTTACAGAATAAAACTTGTGTCCCCTAATGCTCTTTAGTGGTCATCCATTTACTGGAGTCTGGTCAGTCTCATAAGAATCTCACCTTTTTTAAAGGAGACTGACTAACCTTCCAGGCAGCCATTGGTTATCATTATTCCTCCTCAGGTAGTGTTCCCATTTCTTACCTCCCTTCCCCTGTCTATGTTGGGATATTTTCTAGCCTGAACTTACATGGGACTTGTGTGTGGCATCACCATTGCTGGGAGTTCCTATGTGTAACGGAGTAGCTGTCTGCAAAACTCTTTCCTTGTGGTGATCTACCACCTCTGATTCTTATAGTCTTTCTGGATTCTTTTCCAATGATCCCTGAGCTTTGGGAAGCAAACGTTTGATATAGATGTTCAGTTTGTATTTAAGCATGCTGCAGCCTCTTATGATCTCCACGTTGCATAAGAACAGTCTGTTGAGAATTGAGAGATACATTAATCCAGGAAGAACAAGTTGTTAGGAGTCAATGTAATATTGTGTCCATTTAGCAGAATAATGGCAGAGGGTTCTCCTTTACAGGCTGTGACCTGATTATCCACAAGTTCCCCCATGCCTGCTATCATTGTCAGGTATGGGTTCCATGCTGTGAAAGGACCATAAATCCAATCAGAAAGTAGTTGGATACTCACCCAGCATGTGTGTAACTACTACACAAGTGGACTTTTTTGCCAGGCAAGTATTTGTTTTCACTCCTAGGACTCACAGCTGGGCAAGTTTGATGCTTATTATTCTTTTCTGGCAGTAAAAGTAGCACCTTCTACCACTGTGAGAACTAGCTAGCAAGGATGAATCTTTGAAGTCACTATCAGCTTGATTTCTCCTTGTTTGTTCTACAACTAATGTACATAGTATCTTCAGGAATAAGGTATTACCATTAAGTTCTGGAGGGTAACCAAGAGCAGGCCAGTAGTGGATGCTGTTTGAGGGTCTATGGACCCTTGGTCAACAATTTCATAAAAGGGAGTCTGTTATTGTAATTGGGCTTTTACTTTGCTATCCTATACCATTACTTTTTTCTCTCCAGCATGTTTCATTCCACAGGTTGAGAGAGTTGGCATTTGTGATAGAATGGCAGGTTGCAAAATGAAGACCCATTATCATTATTGATAGGAACAGAGTTCTGAGGGGAGAAGAGCCTGCTTCAGGGCTCGTATCTATCCATAAAATGCACAGTAAATTTATTGTGTCATCTGCTTATATTCAACACTGGGCCTTTGAGCATGGGTATCATATATCCAAATTTAAGCAATTACCTTAGCATACTGTAGCTGTAGGCATAGTGCATAGCTTGACACAGTCATTAGTTTTTATGCTGTTTTAAAGCAAATGTGTTACCAGAAACCCAATTTACTCTTGACAGAATACTATTAGGCAAGCAAAGAACAGACAGTGTCAAAGGTTTCCCCTAAATGAAGCAGGCTTCTGACAGAAGGTGCCTGCCATCAAAGATGTATTTATATACATAGGAATTTTGTAACTCAATTTCATTGTCTCCTGATCCATTTTTTAAAAATAAATCTATTATTCTTCCTGTGTGTGATATTTAACATTACCAAGGAATGCTTTCTCTATGCTAACGCCCCTATTTTATGGATAATGGTAACCTCATTTTATATGATAGCAAGACAGCTGTTCTAACATATTGGTATGGACATAAAAAGGCAGGAGCAGAAAGAAAGTGCAGTCAGAGTAAAAAATAGGGGTGCAGCAATGAGCAATGACAGAGAAAACAACTTCAGAATCTCAAAATTCTTTTCAAGTATTTTCACCTTTCAAGTAAATCCAAATGTTTGAAATTACTTTATGAATTTTAAACACATGTCACACTATGACAAATACAACTCAGCCTAGTGAACATGAATCTATTGGAAATAATGATCTACTTTTTGACCCTTAAGCAGTAAAACTGCAGAAAAACTAATTGCCAGAACACTTAGGGCCAACTGTAGATTACTTAGCAGCTTGCAAGGCCCCTCCCCTGTGTGATACAGGCTGTCTGCCCCAGGGCCTCACAGCTGGCTGTTTTGCTTTAGCCTGAATGCACTGACCACAGAGCAGCAATAGAGCAGGGCCTCTGGCTACAAGGCTAGAGTCCAATCAAGATCCAAGCAGCAGCCTCTATACTAATGTCCATATGGCTGCGGCTCTCTTCTGGGTCCGGCTCTTCTGTTTTGGGCCTATGCAGCCATGCACTGTCATGGAGTCTTCTGCGCACGACTGACATATGTGCTCCTCATCTTCTGGCCTGCCAGCTGCATCGACTTTTCAGACCTGTATGCTATGGCTTCCATAATGCTCAACCTGCACTTTTGCCTTCACATTTTCTGAAGGGCATCCTCTGGTGAACAGGCATCACCCCAGGCATACCATATGAGAGGACATAAAGCATGAATGTTGGAAGATGTAACCTGGATATCTGCCTAGGAAATATGAGACAACATGAGATAATCTGGATAAATTATTATGAAACCTTAAGAAAATAATAGAGAGGAGAGCCCTTGCACAGAAATTTGCTTCCTGGATGAATCAGCCTTCAGATGATCCAGATGGGGACTTCCAGTGTAATGAATTATAAACAGAAATAATCTAAGCCTGACTTCTTGCTTCAGAGTGGCAGGAAATAGGATCCATATCTGAGTTATCACAGGGAAAGTTCTGAGGAGGGACTGACAGAGAAAGGAGATCAAATCCATAATTAGCCACAAAGGATAGTGCCCCCAAAAGAAAGCCTGTGATAGACTTGTCTGTCAGGCATGAATACATTCTAAAGACAAACTTGTGTTCTCTTCTTTGCCATCAGACCTTTGAAAAAATTACCTCAAGAAGTACAAATTTATTCAGGAATCTCCAGCTATAAAGGAAGAAATATGAAGTTCTGGGGGCAGTCAGAGGAGGATCTTGAAGCAAAAGAAGGAACTTGTCTCTAGGGAAGGGTTTATAAGTGTCAGATGACCTTGAAGGAGAGACTTGGAGCTGAGAAAAAGGTGAGTTGCAGGGGGACCATGGCTTGGCTAGAATGCTTAGCTATGCACCTCTCAGTGTCTAGTTAAACCTTATTCTTATGTCAAGACCCTGGAGACTGACTTGGGGGAAGTCACTGGATCTAAGCATCCTTCCTAATGTGGCCATACTGAATGAATCTTTTTTTTCTACATTTCACTCTTAATTTATTTTTTTAAAGAGCTTAGAAAGAATATGTGGCCAAATCTGGCTTGGTGGGGCATAGTATATGACCTCAAAACTTGTAATAAATTCTAATGTCAGGATAGACAGGTCATCCCAAGGACCTTAGAACTTGGAAGTCTTTAACTGGGGTGGACTGCCAAGTGTTTTTCCTCAGGGGCCAGGTGGAGAGTAGGAACTGGCTTGCTTGGGTTCTGAGATGTCTACAATGATATCCTCCCCAAAGATGAGAAAAAAATTTTTATTCCCATTGGTCGTTTAAACCCCATGTTCTCTGGAACAGGAAAATTCCTTAAAATGTTAAGTACTTTAAAGGTCTGCAGGTAATGTGGAAATTAGCAAATCCTTTTTTCTGTAGTTAAAATGTAAAGTGAATAGGACTCCACATCCCATTCTCTTTCTACCCATGGGCACAGGACCACTATTGCTCTTAGCACCCCATATTTCTGGACTTCCCTCTTACTCCAGACCCACCACTGTGCCAAGATCCCTAGTACTCAGTCCAACTCCATTTTCAGTCTAGTCTGTTAGAGCCTTCACATGCTGTCTAAGACCATTGTTATTTCCTGGTAAACCTGGTCCTTCCCACTGGAACTCACTATGTACACCAGCCTGCCTCAATCTCAGGGAGATCCACCTGTCTCTGCCTCCTCATTCTAAGTGCTGGGATAAAGGAGTGTCGCACCTCATCCAGCTTCCATTTGTCTTTTTCAAAGGATATTTGGTAGATGTAGTTTTATGGATAATTCCATACATTTATGCATCTGTACATATGTTCAGAAAGTATTAGAATATTGCTCATGTCACTTTTATTCTCCAAAATATGCTCTCTGTGGGCTAGTTTTATTTTGTGAATGATTCAGAAAAGAAAAGCCCTTAGGTCTTCTCCAGGTCTTCCTGGAAATAATTCAACTCAAGCTCTCATGACAACAGGAAAGTAAGTGTGTAAGTCAATAACTGAAAGGGAAGACCTAACAAAGATCTGGTTAGAAAGTAACATTTGAGTTTACTGTGTTTAAGCTCTAGAAGAGCACTTGGAATATTCAGAAAATGAAAATGAGCAAGAGAAAGATAGAGGGAAGGAGGGATGGAGGACAGAGGAGGAGAAGGAGGAGAGAGAGAGAGAGAAAGAGAGAGAGAGAGAGAGAGAGAGAGAGAGAGAGAGAGAGAGAGAGAATTAAGCAAAGGATGAGGATGGGGTTACCAAAAGAAGACACAGACAGAAGAAAGCAACAATGCTAATCAGTCTACTCCCTTCAGTCTCTCATATAGTGAAAACCTATTGGAAGAAATGTAGCAGGGGTATAATCTGACCTCAATTATACATTAAAAGAGATCAACTACTGTAAATTGGAGAGAGACAATGTTGCCCATTAAAGACTTGTGGCTGCAGTGTAGAAGGAAAATTACATCTCCTAAAGATGGAGAAAACTAGATAGATTTTTGCAATTGTTGTTAATAAACATTTCTCAATAATTTGTTCTAGGTACTGAGGAAATACAAATTTTCGAGGGGCCACTTGGATGTCAATGTGAGTCTAGCTAAAAGTGGTGAATTTCCTCTGATATGCAAATAACTGCCATCCCTGGAATGTAATTTTTCGCACCAGCAAAGCATTGTCTATCAAAATGACTAAGTAGAGAAGTACCATCATTGGATCTAATTTTTACGTGTGTAAGTTAGTAAAACTACAAAGAAAGTGGGCTAACTAGGGCCGTGGATAACATAGAGCACATTACTAAAGTATCTCCAGAGGACATGAACAGCTCCCAGGTGGGGCCTGATTCTCCATTTCCTAAATAAAGAAACAGTGTGCAGAGTGTGGTTAATGATTTGGAGAAAACTAGCTCTAATTCCACTCAAAAATAAAAGACTTAGCTAATTCAATGCCATGCAAGTGACCTACTTCTCTATTCTAGGGGATTATTTAATTTTCTGAGCTAGGAAGTATAGAGAAATTACCAAGTAAGGTGTACAACTACAATGAAAAACTGACAAATTTATAAATGATAAGGTTTTAACAAAATGACAGCAGAATCTATTACAAAGTGCTATTGAAGAGTGTTCCAGGGAAACAGTGAAAGCTTTTAAGTGACAATGATATTTTAAAGTTTAGTTTCAATGATACAATTAGCATAAAACCATTTCTGGTATAGTATAACTGTTTTCTATACCAGCAATATATGGTAGGACTAAGGTCGTTTGCCACTTTGGGAATATTGAATGGAAAATGAAATAAGCTGTTAGCCTTCCACAATGAAAGATGTTGGTACATAACAATTAGCAACTTGTATTCTCTGATATTTTTTGTCACTTGCACATCAATGTTTATTCCAGTACTTACTATTCAGGATACATAAATTATTGAATCAATTTAGATTTCAAACAAAAGAATGAATAAAAAATGTGGTATACTTATCTGGCAGGGAAGATACCATGATCACGAAGGTGTCTTTCCCAGGGTGAGGCTCATCCATTGCACTCCTGATGTGCTGACTCCTGTGATTTCCCCAAATGTGGGAAGCTCGACTGCTTAATTTGTAGTAGTGGGAGACTGCATTTGTGTTCTCCCCTGAAAAAATGTGATATAGCATATAATTTCAGTCACAAGAAATCAGAAAATGTCATTTTCAGGAAAATGGATGCAACTGGAGATATTAAGTGAATTAAGTCAGTCTCAGAAAGACAAATTTCATGATTTCTAAAATGTGGCTATATCTATCTATCTATCTATCTATCTATCTGTCTGTCTGTCTGTCTATCTATCTATATATAGATAGATAGACAGACAGATAGACAGATAGATAGATAGATAGATAGATAGATAGATAGATAGATATAGCCACATTTTATGACATGAAAGTAGAAACAAAACTCTCTAGGGGAAAAAAAGAGCCTAATGGAAGTGAGGCGGGTGATGAAAGAAGGAGAGGGCTGGGAGATAGTCTCAATGTACTTTCTATGCTATTATGCAATATATGTCATTCATATATAAAATGGCCTTATGGTTACTATATACACTTGGAATTATCAACTTTCCTCTTAGGAGTGGTTTCTTGTATGCTATACATTTTGGAGTGTTGTATTTTTTTTCAAATCTACAATTTTTAACTTAATTTTCTATTTATTCATGAACCAAGTCATCATTCAAAAGTGCATTTTCAGTGTCCATGATTTTGGGTATTTCTGTGGTTCTCATGCTGTTGATATATGTATTTATTCCATTGATCAAATAAAATACAAAAGTTATTTCAATTTTCATATATTTGTTGGGATTTGCTTTGTGTCATAATATGTGCCATGCTTTAGAGAAAGTTCCATAGGCTGGTGAGAAGAATTTGTAATTTCTTTCTTTTCTGAATTTATTTTTTAATGTTTTTATAGAAGTTTTGTATAATTCATACAACATGTCTCAGTTCAATTTAGACTCATTCCCCTTCCTTGCCCCCACCCCACCAGAGTTCATACATTCTGCCATGCATGTCTTCCATCATTTTTCAGTCTTTTTAAAATTTTTGTATGCATAGGTTTATTGTTTGGAGCTGAAGTTCACTATTTCAGTCAGTTCTTTGACCCAGGCCTTTTGTTGTTCCCTCGAATTAGTATTGCCCAAGAATATGCATATATGCTCTTCACATGTATACCAAAATTATTATGTCTGAAAGTAAACTGTATGTTAATCCCACAACATGTTTAGGAATTCACATTTTCCCCTTTAATTTTATATTACTCCAAATTATGAATAAATGGCCTCCCCCCATATACCACAATTACAAAGTCTGAAAATAAGTGATCGGTTAATTCTAGATTTAATTAAGGTATCCACATTTTCACATTATAATGGCACAGTTGCTTTCAGGTAAACACACACACAGACACACAGACACACACACACACACGTGTTTGTGTGTGTGTGTGTGTGTGTGTGTGTGTATGTTGCTCAGTTTGCCTTACTACTAGGTATTTAGTGCTAGCATCCACAAATGAGGGATAACATTTGTCATTTGTTTTTCTGGGACTACATCACTTCACTTATCATAATGTCTTCTAGTTCCATCCATTTACCTGCAAATTTTATGATGTCATCTTTTTTTACTGTTGCATAAAGCTCCATTGAGTAGATGTACAGCATTTTCTTTTTCTTTTTTACACATTTTTTAAAAATCAATTTAGGTTCAATCCCCAGCACCCACATGGTGGCCGAGAACCGTCTGAACTCCAATTCCAGGAGAACTACGGTTCCAGGGGAATCCGACACCCTCTTCTGACCTCCGTGGCATTGCACGACACGGGTGCACAAACCTACATGCAGACAGTTCATTCATACACATAAAGAAATAAAAAAATAGTTTAAAATCAATTAGTATAATAAATTTTCCTTATTGATTATCATAACAAAAATATCCTTGTAATTTCTGTGTTGTATTTCATTGGTGAAACTAGACACATTTTTAATAGTGTTTTTTGATAATTTTATTTTATTTATTATAATGCCTTTATTGATGTTTTGTGTGTTTCAGACATCATTTATCTGTTCAATTTAGATATATTCCTCTTTCCTTTCCCCCCAACCCACCCTACATCATGCATTCTGTCATAATTGTCCTGTATCTTTCTCTCAGTCTTTTTTTATGTTTAGGAATTCACATTTTCTTCTTTTAACTTTATATTATTCTAAAATGTGAATACATACTTTCCACTAATAGACAGTAATTTCAGAGTCTGAAAGTAAGTGGTGGATTAATTCTAGAGCTCATTAAGAGATTTACATTATAAGAACATAATTGCTTTCAAATAAACAGAAATATAACAATAATGCTCTTCAGCTTGTTTTTCATCTGGGGATTTGGTGTTAGCATCCACAAATGAGGGACAACATTTGCCACTTGTTTTTCTGGGACTGTGTTACTTCACTTAGAATAATGGCTTCAAGTTCCATTCGTTTACCTGCAAAGTTCATGATGTCATCTTTCTTTACAGCTGAGTATTACTCCATTGTGTAGATGTACCACATTTTTGCCATCCACTCATCAGTTAAGGGGCATTTGGGTTGGTTCCAGCACTTTGCTATTGTGTAGAGAGCCACAGTAAAGATGGATGTGCATGTATCTTTGCAGTAGGTTGAGTCTTTTGTGTATATACCCAAGAGTGGTATGACTGGGTCAGGTGGTAGGCTCATTTTGAATCTTTTAAGGGTCCACACTACTTTCCATAATTGTTGTACAAGTTTACATTCCCACCAGCAGTTAACTAGGCTACAGGTCTGTCTATTTTGTTTATCTTTTCAAAGAACCAGCTTTTGGATTTGTTGATTCTGTGTATTATTTTCTTTGTTTCTAGTTCATTGATTCCTGCTATGATTTTTGTTATTTCTTCCTGTCTGTTAGTTTTAGGGTTCTTTTGTTGTTCCTCTCAAGTGTTTTTAGCTGCAGTTTTAAATCATTTATTTTTTCCCTTTCTTTTTTTTTTTATGTGAGCACTTAGGGCTATAAATTTCCCTCTCAAGACTGCTTTGTAATTATCCCACAGGTTTTGTTGTGTTGTATTGTCTTTTTCATTCAGTTCCATGAATATTTTTATTTCACTCTTTATTTTTTCCCTGACCTATTCCTTTTTCAGGATTGTGTTTTTTAGTCTCCATGTGTTCTTGTAGCTAGTTGGGGTTATTCTGGTTTTCATATGGAGCTTTATTGCACTGTGGACTGATAGAATCCATGGAATAATTTCAATCCTTTTGTATTTGTTGAGGTTTCTTTTTTGCCCCAATATGTGGTCTATTTTGGAGAATGTTCCATGAGGTGCTGAGTAGAAAGTATATTCTCTGGTGTTTGGGTGAAATATTCTGTAGATGTCTGTGAGGTCCATTTGGTGTATTGTATTTTTCAGCTCTGATGTCTCTCTGTTTATTTTTTGTCCAGTTGATCTATCCAAGACACTAAGTGGGGTGTTAAAGTGCCCCACTATTAGTGTGCTAGGATTAATTTGTGTCTTGAGCTCCTTCAAAATAGTGTTTATAAAGCTAGGTGCTCCAGAGTTTTGTGCATAGACATTTAGGATTGTGAAGTTTTTACTTTGAGATCTATTTTGTCTGATATTAGAATAGCCACTCTAGCTTGTTTCTTGGTACCATTTGCTTTGAATATTTTTTCTATCCTTTCATTCTAAGTTGGTGTCTATCTTTGAGGGTGAGATGGATTTCTTGTAGACAGCATATAGAAGGACTTTGTTTCCTAATCCATTCTCCCATTCTATGTCTTTTGATTGGGGAGTTTAGACCGTTAGTATTTACGGTTATTATTGAGAGATGTGTGTTGCTTCCTTTCACCTTGTTTTCTGTTTGTATTCTTGGTCTAGGTTTGTATTTACTCTGTTATGCTTTTGTTGATTTTTCTCTTTAATTGCTTAGGGATAGTTGCTCCTTTCCTCTGTTCTTTGGATTGCTTTGAGAATTTTATGAAGTGTTGGTTACTTAGACATATATTCTTTCATCTGGTTCATGTCATGAACATTTTTTCTTTCTCCTTTAAATATAATTGACATTTTTGCTGGGTATAGTAGTCTGGATTGACACAATCTGAAGTTGTTTAGCACTGCTAATAGTTTGCTCCATTTTCTTCTAGCTTTCATAGTTTGCACTGAGAAGTCAGCTATAATTCTGATGGGTTTTCCTCTCATTATATGTAACTTGTTTTTCTCTTGTGGTGTTCAGTATTTTGTCTTTGTTTTGAACATTTAGTGTTTTAACAATTATATGGCATGGGAAATTTCTTTTCTGGTCCTTTTCTAGTTCTCTATGTGCTTCTTGTATTTGTATGGGGTTGTCATTTTTCAATTTGGGAAAATTTTCATCTATTATCTTGTTGAAGATCTGGCCAACAGTGTTGTCCTGTGATTCTTCTCCTTCTTTATCCCTATGATGGGGAGGTTTGGTCTGTTCATAGTGTCCCACTCTTGTGGTATTTTTTAAATTTTTCATAATCTTTACTTGAGTTTTCTAGTTGCTCCGTGTTATCCTGCAGGTTTGATATTCTTTTCTCTGCTTCTTCCATTCTGCTTCTGATGGTTTTTCCCGTCTTTTCCTGATGATTTGATTAATTTTCAATATTCTTTTTCATATCATCCTTTGATTTCTTTAGTATTTTCACTTCCTTCTGGAGTCTATCATGCTCATCTTGTAGCTCCTTGATTTGTTGGTCAGTTTCTTTTTTCAGTTTAACCTAGGACCTTTTCATCATTTCCAGTTCCTTCTAGAGTTTGTCATTTTCTCCCTTTATTTCTTTTCAACATTTGTCATTATCTTCCTCTAGGTCCTTCTTGAGTTTTTCAATCTCTTATCTTAGTTCTTTAATTTCTTTGAATATGTCTAAAATTGTTCTTCTAATGTCCATGTTTTGGTTTCCTTCCTGGGAGATCTCATTGTAGGGATCTTCTGTAGGGTTGGTAGAGTTCTGTGTGGATTTATTAAAAGCTTTTCCCATGTTGCTTTTTCTTTGTATCTTTGGCATGCAGATTTGTTTGTTTACTTGTTTCTTTGGATTTTGGCACCCTTAAGTTGGCTGCACAGACTGTAATCACTAATACTGCTCCTGCCAGGTCCTCTGCACCACAGCTCCACCAGGTTGAGTGTGTGTGTGTGGGGGGGGTTGTGTTGCATAGGCCCCCAAGGCTCAAAGCAATTCCCCCTTGCCTTATTGGCACTGTACTGAGTCTGGGTCCTCTCTGGAACCCAAGATGGGAGGTTCTGGGGGCATGAGGAATCCACATTTTCTCTATCAACTCTTTGGTTGAAGGACACTTGGGTTGGTTCCAGCTCTTAGCTGTTATGAAGAGAGATGCAATAAACATAGATGTGTATGCATCTTTGCAGTAGGATGAGTCTTGTGGGTATATAGCCTGGAGTGACATGACTGGGACAGGTGGTAGACTCGTTTTGAGTCTTTAAAGAATTATCCACACTGCTTTCCATAGTTGTAGGGGTTTACATTCCCAACAGCAGTGGATGAGCATTTCCCTTTCTCCACAACCTCTCCAGCATTGGGTGTCTTTTGTTTTCTTGATCTCAGCCAGTTTTATGGGAGTGAGATAATATTTTAAAGAGATTTTAATTTGCATTTCCTTAATTATTAATGATGTAAAACACTTTTTAAGATGTGTCTCAGCCATCTTTATTTCCTCACTTGTGAAGTCTCTGTTCAGGTCTTTACTCCATCTCTTGAGTGGGTCATTTGTTGTCTTATTTCTTTGTTTTTTGAGTAGTTTATACATATTTTTGATGTTAATGCTCTGTCACATGTATCACTGGTGAGGGTTTCCTCCCACTCTGAGTTTTCTCTTCACTTCATTGATTGTTTCTTTCACTCTATAGAAACTTTTGAGTTTATTGAGGTCCCACTTGTGAATTGTTGACCTTATTTCCTGTGCAGCTGCTGTTTGATTTAAAAAGTTTTTTCCTATGCCTATGTCTTGTAGGTTGCTGCCAATGTTTTCTTCTATCACCTTCTGAGTTTCAGGTATCACATTCTGGTCTTTGTTCCATTTGGAGTTGAATTTTGTACAAGGTGAGTGGGAGGGATTTACTTTTATTATTCTACAAATGATGATCCAGTACTGCCAGCACCATTTGCTGAAGGTTCTGTCTCTCCTCCATTGAGCATTTTTGGCCTCTTTGTCAAATATGAGGTGATTGAAATTGTGTGAGCTCATTTGGATCTTCAATTTTGTTCCATTTGTCTATGGGTCTGTTTTTGTGCCAGTACTACCATATTTTTTATTACTATAGCCCTGTAATATATTTTTTTTTGTTTTTTGGGAGGGGGTTCTTTTTGAGACAGGATCTCCCTGTAGCCCCAGCTGTCCTGGAACTCACATGGTAGACCAGGCTGGCCTTGAATTCACAAAGATCTGCCTGCCTCTGCCTCCCAAGTGCTAGGATTAAAGGCGTGATCCACCACGCCCGGCTCTTTTTTCTTTCTTTCTTTTTTGTTTTTTGGAAGCCCTGTAATATAATTTGAAGTCTTGTATAGTGACCCCCCTTGTATTTTACATTTGGCTCTATATGAATTTAAGGAATTTTTTCCTAGTCTGTGAAGAAACTCTTGGGGATTTTAATTGGGATTGTGCAATTTCTAGTGTCTATGTGGAATATTCAGTAGATAATCTGATGGGTTCATTTGTTCTGTGATGTAATTTAACTACAACATTTCCCTATGTACTATTTTATTTTTAGTTTTTATTTTCTACACAGAGTTTCCCTGTAGCCCCAGTTGCCCTGGAATTCACAATGTAGACCAGGCTTGCCTTCAGCTGATAGAAACCTACCTGCCACTGCTCTGGAGTGCTGGAGTGCTGGTATTAAAGTCAAACCTGGGCCTTTTTGCTTTATTTTTGTCTGGATGACCTGTCTTTTGATGAGAGTAGGTTATAGAAATCATGTACTATTACTATATTGCAGCAAAACGGCCACTGTATTTCTAGTAATATTTGTTTTCTGAAATTGGGTGTGTCTTGATTTGATTTTATGTGTTTTGATTTGTAATGTCCTCTTAATCGATTTTTCCAGTATAAACTGACTTTCTTTACCTCTTCTGATTAGATTTGGATTGAAATATATTTTGTCAGATTGTAATAACCGCCTTTGCTTGTTCACTGGTTCCATTTGTTTGGGATACATTTTGCTATCCTTCACTCTGTGGTAAGTCTATGTTTGGTGGCCAGTTATGTCTCTTTGAGACAACACAATGTTCCACCCTATTTTTTAATCATGTCTACAATTATGAGACTTCTGATGATGGTTAGTATTTCAAGGTGTATATTTAGGCCTATCTTTTTTTGATTTTATGGCGTTTGCCTTCTTAGTCTTCCTTTTTTATCCGTTGACCTACCTTTAATTATATTGCCTTGTAACCTCTTGATATTGTTCTTTCTTCTTATCTCTCAACACACTTTCTTCATTCTTTAAATTTAATATTTTGACTACTATATGATATGGAAATTTCCTGTTCATTTGTCATTCTGTATATATCTTGAATATGTGGTATCTCCTTTGCTAGATTTGGAAAATTTTTCTTCAGTTACTTCATTTAAAATGTTGTCTGTGCCTTTGACCTGGATTTCTTTTATGCCTATAATTTGTAGGTTTTGTACTTTCATGGTGTTACAAACACCCTGCATGTTATGTTTCTGTTCTGTTCTGTTTTGTTTTCTTAATTTATCATTTACTTTGACTGAACAATCCCATTCCTCTATATTGCTTTCAAGCCCAGATATTCTGCCTGCTACTTGATCTATTCTATAGATAAGTCTTTCCACTGACTTGCTATTAGACTTATTGGATTTTTAATTCTGAGTTTTTTATGTTAGTTTGGATTTTCTTCCGTGCTTCTGTCTCTTTATTGTATTCTATTTTAGCATCCTAAATTGTATTCCTTGTTTCATTAATAACATATGTTTTCATGGTCATCATTGCTGTATTTGTCATGTACCCTTTGAGTTTCTTGAATATATTTATAACTGTTTGTATTGAATTTATTATTTTGAATATCATCTAATTTACTCTCATAGGGATTTTTATTATGGAATTCATAATTTTTGCAGGAGACATATCCTGGTTTGTCTTGTTTGTGCTTTTATTATAAGACAGGTTTTTATGGATTTAGGTTGTTGTGTTTTATTAATCTGGGTGACTGCCCCCCCTTTTCTCACTTGTACTTTTGGTTTAGCAGAGTAATCCTGAATTTAAGTCTTGGGGCTAGTCAGTTCTGATGAGTGGGATAGCAGAGTTGGCCCTAACTTAACTAGGGAAAGACACAGCTTCTGTCCTCACAAAAAAGCCAATCTGTAACTTAACTAGGGAATGACACAGCTTCTGTCCTCACAAAAAAGCCAATCTGTAGAATGAGAAGATTCCTCCCTCATTTCTTCAGAATTCAAGGTTAGCAATCAACAATGACAGGAAGGTCATGGCTCCTTGGGGGTTATTCAGGTGTTCAGTATAGGTCTTCAGATTATGACGCTGTGCTCCCAGAAGGAGGAAATGGTGAGTTCTACCTGGAAAGGGAACAAAGTTCTCAGTACAGTTCCTCATATGGCAGCGTTAGGGACCCAGATGGAGAAAAAGGTGGAAATTACATGGGAATTGACCAAGGGGCTCCATACTGGTTTTCAGGTGTAACAGATTCCAAGAAGAGAGCAGAGAGGATTACCAGCACTGGCCATGGATCTGAGGAAAGTATTATTGAAATAAATAATATGAATTGGTAATAAATACCTTTTAAACTGCACATAGCTGCCCTGCCTACCATCCTGTACTGGGGCCATGTTGTCTGTTCATTCTTGGGGCAGGGTCAGATAAATCCCCTGACTCCCATCCACATGGTGCCCTGAAGGGTACCAGCTGAGAACTAGCCCCCAATTCAAACTGGATCTACCTACATTGGACAATTAAGAGGCAATCATGGATGGAGGTGGTGCTCAAGGTGTCTTATCACTTCTGGCTGAAATATTAATTATGGATGTTTCTATACCCATGGTCACAGAAATCATCCTGGATGAGGAGAGAGAGAGAGAGAGAGAGAGAGAGAGAGAGAGAGAGAGAGAATATATAAAAGTACTTGTAATGAAGGGGAGATAATAATAGGGATGGAAGTGAAATCAGAAGAGTCTGGGGGTTACAGAAATCAGAATGTGCTTAATACATACATGAAATTGGCAAAACCCAAATTCAGTAAAATTTATAAAACAAAATTAAACACATTTGCCTTGTGAGAGACTCTGTAGAAAGGATTTAAAAACTACAGGGGGCTGGAGAGGTTGCTAAGCAGTAAAAAGCTCTGGATGCATTTGCAGAGAGGTTCCTGGCTCAGATCTCAGGACTCACATGGGAGATAACAACCAACTGTAAGTAAGGTCCCAGGGGAATCAGGTGTCCTCTTGTGATCTCCAGGGGCATTTTCATGTCATGTAGCCAATACACTCATATACATAAAAAAAAAAAAAAAAAAAAAGAAAAAAAAAACATTAAAAGACACAGAAAAAGTTAGCAAACCACATATTCAATGCTTTGCTCATGTCTCAAATCAAGAAAGAATTCTTGAATCTTAACAGTTCAAACAATGAAAAAGTATAAAGAAAAGACATTGTGAGTGAGGCTGTGTGTGGGGGCCTCAGGTTCCAGCCTTGCTTGCTAGGACCACCTAGAATGTGGATAGGAGCCTGGCACCACTCCAGTCAGGTAGAACTAAGAACAGATTGACTCTTGGGGTGCTGGACAATTGATTTGCTGGTTTGTGGCAGAGGGACTGGTGGCCTGTGTGCCTAGGTCTTAGTGCTAAACCCTCGCAGGGTGTGGCTGCCCGGGCCAGGTCGCCCTTTCTCCTTATAGATGGAAGCCCCTCTGGCTCTGGGCCTGGCTCTGGTGCCACAGTGAGGCCATGTGTGTGTGTGTGTGTGTGTGGTCGTGTGTGGTACCTGCGAATGGCGGGAGGGTTTTTATTTAGGATATCGGATGTCGCGATATGTTCTTTCTAGGACGCACCTGGAACTAGAAGCCGGACTGAGTAGCACCGGTCTATCTTACTTTCCTGTCCAGGATATCTCGGGCAGCAAGCTAAGTCAGTGCATAACTCCCCCCCCCCCAACTGGAATTGAGAACCGAGGAAGGTATCAAGTGGTTTTTTTTGGAGGGAAGCCCTTGAACAGGAAAGGAGAGTGACCTTCCCACGACTTCCAAATCACTCATAAGTAAAACAAAAGTGAAAAGCTTGATACCGCAGCCCTTCCAGAACATACATCAAACACGTCCAAAATATGTACCGCTAATGGGGGAAAAAAAAGAAAGCATGAGGAAGAGGGCAAGCAAAATTAAACAAGCCTTCAGCCTTCAAAACACAAACAATGACAGACATTTTCATGGTGAGTGTTGATGCAACAGAAGAGGGAAACCCACATACGCCAGGGTAACACAATGAAAGGGACCGAACATTAAGAAAGGTGCAGCCGTATAATTCCGCACCAAGCTCTCCAACCCTGTAGGAGATAGTAGAGACGAATGGGATACCAGGAAGATGACTCAAGTCAACATTACTTAGAAGAATAATTGTGCAGACAATTTATTCCCAGCAGAAATTGACCACAGAAAATTCCATTAAGAGAAATAACTTCAGAGAATTAAAGAGAAGAGGAATAGAAAAACTCAAAAGGACCTAGAGGTATACAATGACAAACATCAGAAAGAATACAGGGAAGAGATTGATAAACTCCAGAAAGAATAGAGGAAGAAAAAAACAAAAAAAAAAAAAAAAAAAAAAAAAAAAAAAAAAAAAAAAAGGAAGCCAACCAATGAAGTTACCTATGGAGCAGCGGTCGTAGAAGAGGATTGAGATAGACTATACCGAAAAAGGATAATTGAAAATATAATAAGAAGAAATCTCAGGATGAAAATTGCACAAAAAGGTAAATAGAACATCCTCTCTTCAGCCAATCAAAGAAGATATAGGAAAGGATAAAAGCCTCAGAAAATAGAAATGAGGAAAGCCAGACACCAAAGAATAATAATAGATCTGGAAGATAACACTTTTGAGCATCTTTTTATAAAGTACCTAATATGAAGATAATGAACATAAGTTAGGATACACAAATAAAGTGAGACAACCAGGAACATTATGGGACACCTATGAAAATCAACACCTGCCCCAGTACATGTGGGAATAGATGAAGGAGAAGAATCCTGAGAGAATGTTATTGATCAGAACTTCAACAAAAAAATAGATGATTGGACATCCCCAACTAAAAGTAGACCCAATCGCCATCCACAAATAACAAGAGAGGTCACATAGGTACTGGCCAAGTGAGTTTTGGACAAGATTAGATAAAAGGGAATGTCACCCCAACGCATATCAATCAGTTAAAAACTGCAGCCTTTGCCGAGTTCCTACCTTTAAAGGGGAAACTACTTGCTTTCTTGTCGGTTTCCCCATTTTAGGATGATTTCTTAGTTCTCTGTGGGTTTTCTGTATACAGCTTTATGCTTTCGATTACATATGAGGAATGATCGTTCACTCCAATTCCTTTAGGATTTTAAAACATGAAGATGCTGATGCTGGATTATTCTGGTTGTCGGATATTTGTACGCGCTTCTTTTCCTCCACGTCAGTTGAATGATGGTTGTTTTTTGTCTTTCAGCTCATTTATATGCTATGAGATATATTTTATGATTTTATTGATTATGTGAAACTATTCCTCTTGCACCTATCTGGTATGAATCGCAATCTTGCCTGATGGATAAATGCTGCTTGGCTGATGTGTGGGTCTGTATGCGATTTGCCAGTATCTATTTACAGAGTATTTTGGCATCTTTGTGTTGTCATAATGAGATGGGTCTATAGTTCTCCTTTTTGTGGTCTTGTTGTTAGTCTTGCTTGGTTTTGGTCAATCTTTTAGCATCCGATGCTGGCTCAAAAGTAACTGGGAGGAGAGTCTGAGAGAACCCGAACCACCTTTGTTTGTAATCCCTTTTTAAAAACTCAACTTGTGTATCACGTAATAAGGTTGTTAAAGTTTTTTGATCTATTTTATAAAATTCTCTTAAGAAATTCTGCCAGGAAGCCATTCTGGGCCTGGGCCCATCTTTTTGGTTTGGAGGTGCTAACTTATTTTTGGTCTCTAACAAAATTCTTCCATTCATATGGATTTATTTAGCTATTCCTAGATCCTTAGTCCTTCTTTTGGTTGAGTTTGGTGATTTCAGGATTTCAATATTCATCCATATTTTTCTCTCAGGTTTTTTCAAACACTTTGTTAGAGTATAGATTTTTGAAGTAAGTATCCTGTATGATTGTCTGGATTTTCATTTTTCTTTTCTAGATTTGTTTGTGAATACTTTTCCCCTTTTCATCATGATTCTTATTTAGATTTGGAGTTGTTCCCTCTTTCTTTGGTTAATACCTGAGCTAGCGAGTCTGTTACCTCTCTTGTTTTAATTTCTTTCAAAGAACACAAAACGTTTGTGGATTCATATGATTTTTGTAATGGTTTTTCTTTGTTTTCTTTTCATTATATCTCTGCTCTTATTTTTGTTATTTTCTTTTTCTGTTGCATTTAGGGTTCATTGTTGTTGTCTCTCAATTATTTTTGCTGCAGTGTTTAAAATCATTTTCGACCGATTGGGTCTTTCTGTTTTTTTTAATGTAGGCCCACTTTAGAGCTAAATTAACTTCCCATCTGTCCGGACTTGCTTTTAACAGTGCCATAGATTTTGCTGTTATTGTATTATCATTGTCATTCATAACAATTATAGTGAGATGTTTTCTATTTACTTTTTCTGTTACTTTCTTCACTTCGATACCCATTCATTTATCAGGGAGAGGTTGTTTATCTCCAACATGTGTTCTTGTAGATTACTAAGGGTTAATTATCGGTTTGGATGTATGATAATTTTTGATTGCACCTCGGTGGTTGATAGAATGCATGAGATTGTTGTGGTACATGACTGAGCATACCACATTATGAGGGACCATACTAGGATTATCTGTCTTTGTTTTTCGTGGACTTAGTCAACCGATGTTCAACTTCACTTAGACATAATAGATGTAGTAGTGATTGACAAGGTTATTCTGGCACAACACTGATCAGCCCATGCAAGAGAGAAGTAGCGCCAGAGATTGACAGCAAGGTACAAGTCAATCACGCTAACCAGAGAGACGGTGGACTGTATTTATCCTCTCATCCACCTTGTGCCCCCTTTTCTAAGGCCAGGGAACAACTGCGGAAGAAGGGGCGGGTGGTAGAATGTAGGGCTGCGATTGGTGGGTGAATGGTGATGAAACTACAGCAATGTAAGTGGACACTCATTTGATCAAACTGACTTGAAGCTAACCACAACCTGTCACCTTCGCCCTGGAAGGTAGTGGCGTCTGCTGTAGAGTTTGTTTGGGCACAACAGCCTGCCCAGATAGGTGTTTGCATGAAGGATTTTGCTTGTCACTAATGGAGTATTTATCACTTACCTAGCTATAAAAAGAAAAGAAAAATAAAAGAAAACCTGAGAGAAAGATGACAGGACGTTATGGCAAGAATGCCATGTATTCTTGGGATGGGGGTGGGGGTGGGGTGCGAGAGGGTGTTGGTGGGAGAAAAGGAAAAAAGCCTGAACTGGAGATTGGTGAAAATAAAGCTAGTAAGATGCACAAAGCAATGCAATAAAACCAAGTAATAATAAAAAAAAACAAGAATGCATGAAGATTATTTCGATTTTTTTTTATTTGGTTTTGTTGAGAGTTTCTCCCTGATGTCCCCAAGTATAATAGGCCGAAGTTCGTGATTTTTAGAGAATTGTTCGTGGGGTGCTCTAGTGAAAGTGTATTTCTCTGGTGTTGTGGGTAAATATTCGATAAGATGTCTGTGAGTTCCATTTGGTGTATCATTCAGTCAGATGTCTCTCTGTTTTATCTTTGTCCTAGTTGCATCTGTCTAAAAGGCCTTACGTGGGCAGATTGAAGTCCCTATCGAATATAGTAAGAAGTGCGTGGGGTTACATATCTGTGCTTGAGATCCTGAGGGAATTGTCTTTACTACAGTGCTTAGTGGCAAGGGAAGTTGTTAAGTGCGAAAATAGAGGTCCATGATTGATAGAAGATGCTTCGATCATCAGTTGTTCCTTTAATAAAGATGTAATGGCCCTCTTTGTCTCTTTTGATTTCTTTTGCTTTGAAGTGTATTTTGTCTGATATTAGAATAGCAACACCTGCTTTCTTTTCTGTAGCATTTGCTTGGAATGTTTTCTTCTACCTCTTCACCTTAAGTTGGTGCTTATCCTTGAAATTGAGATGGGTTTCTTATAGACAGCATATAGATGGATTTTGTTTCCTAATCCATTCTCCCAGTCTATGCCTTTTGATTGGGGAGTTCAGCCCATTAATTTTTAAGATTATAATTGACAGATGGATGTTGCTTCCTTTCACCTTATTATCCATTTGGACTTTTAGTCTCTGATTCTACTCCTATGGTTATGTTTTTATTAGTTTCATTTCCTAGGTTCTTGAGGATAGTTGCTCTTCTCTTCTGCCCTTTGAATTGCTTCAAGTATTTTATGAAGAGTTGGTTTTCCGGACATGTATTTTAGCATCTTGTTTATGTCATGGAAGATTTTTCTCTCTCCTTCAACTATAATCAACATTTTTGCTGGGTAAAGTATTTTGGGTTGGCATCCATAGTCCTTTAATCCTGGGAAAGAAATGGACTCAGAGAGAAAAATCCAAGAGAAAATTGACTCAACTTTATTCATGCCAGCAATGTGTTTATATACTGAAAGTTAATGTGCTCTGGGCAAGGAAGTGGGGGCAAAAAGGTGTGAAATGAGGGGAAGGGAAGTGCGAGCCATCTTGGCTTCTACCAGGGGGTAGCAGAGCTACTGTTTGTGTAAACAGTAAGCTAGAGGTGTGACATCTTGCTCAATACATCAAAGGAAGAGGCTGTCAGTTCTAGGCTGAAACTTTGCCAAGATAGGCACAGCAGGAAATACTGCCTATCTCAACCTCACAGAGAAGCCCCAGACAGATTCTGCAGTTCCTTACCTTGAGCCAGACAAAGTCCCATTCCAACAATAGGCAATATGTTAATCGGAAAGATTTATTCAGTTTACAATGCAAATGTAGTTTGAAAAAAGAACCCGATTTTTCAAATGATAAATGAGTCAAATTTTAACTGTCAATTTAAAAAGTGAAAACAATAAATAAACAAAAATAAATCATTGATATATGGAAGAATTAGATGAATTTCATAGAAACTTTGCTGAGTGAAAAGCTAGAATTCTCAAAAGGTTACATAGGCTATGATTCCATCTATACAATGATTCGGAAAATAGCAAAATTAAAGAGATGGAGAACAAATTAGTGGTGTCTGAGGACAATAGAGGGACTGGGAAGAAAATAGTTCAGGTCATAACTAAATCAATTTATTCTGATTATATAAATGATTATGCAATTGAATGAATATAACCATACAATTATATGAACTTATTTCACAACTGTGATAGTGTCCTCAAATATCTGCAGATAAAATGAGATTTCATGAATATAAAGACTCACACAATGAAAACATAAAATTGATAAAGTTTGAATAAAATTAATGGCTTATATAGCTATTAATTGTATGCTTGTGACATGTTAAAATTATGCAAGATTGTATAGGACTTCATTTTGTTATTTATTTAAACTTCAAATAAATATGTGATTTTTCTCAGATAAATGTTTTAAAAGTTAACTGTTGGCATACTGAAGTCAGCATGAAAGGAAACTGAACATCTACAGTGTGAATTATATCAATGAGAAAATTTAAAATTGCTCAGAAACTTGCCTTAGAGTTCCACATCTACCTTTAGCTTATCTATCTATCTATCTATCTATCTATCTATCTATCTATCTATCTATCATCTATCATCTATCTTTCGTCTTTCGATCTAGTCTTCTCTATCATCTATATATTGTGTCCCACTATCTGTCCTATTATTTTTACATTTCTTTTTCTGTGTTTTTGATATATAAGTGCTCAGGTCCTATTTACATTATAAACATTTTTAATAAAATATTTTATTAGTGTTTTGTGTATTTCATACATCATTTCTCAGTTAAATTTAGACACATTCTCCTTTCCATGCTCCCACCCTACCCCCCTTCCTGCATTCTGCCATACATTTCATGCACCTTTTTTTCAGTCTATTTAAAGTTTTCCTCTGCAGAGGTTTATTGTTTGGGCAGAAGTTAACTGTTTCAGTCAGTTCTTTGACACAGACCTCTTCTTGTTTTTGTTTTCTCACATTTGTATTGCTCCAAAATTTGCATATATATATATATATATATATATATAGTCACATATATACCAAATTTATGACCTTTGAAAATAAACTGTATGTTAACTCCAAAATATGTTTAGGAGTTCACATTTTTCCCTTTAGTTTTATACTACTCTAAAATATGAATACATACCCTCCACCCATATACCACAATTAGAAAGTCTGAAAATAAGTGGTAAGTTTATTCTAGAGCCCATTAAGGGATTCACATTGTCGCAGCACAGTTGCCTTCAGACAAAAAGGAATATAACCTTAACTTTTCTCAGCTTGCCTTTCAACTAGGGATTTGGTGCTAGCATCCACAAATGAGGGATACCATTTGTCATTTGTTTTTCTGGGACTCTGTTACTTCACTTACCATAATATCTTCTATTTCATACATTTACCTGCAAAGTTTATGATGTCATCTCTCGTTACTGCTGCATAGAATTCAATTGTGTAGATGTACCACACTTTTTTTTTTTATCTATTTGTTGGGTAAGGAACACTTAGGTTGCTTCCAACTCTTCGCTATTGTGAAGAGACCTGCAATAAACATAGATGTGCATGTATATCTGTGATAGGATGAATCTTGTGGTATATACCCCACAGTGGTATGACTGGGTGAGGTGGTAGGCTAATTTTGAGTCTTTAAACAGGTCTCCACACTGCTTTCCATAAGGGTTGTACAAGTTTGCAGTCCCACCAGCAGGGGATGAGTGTTCTCCTTTCGCCACAACCTCTCCAGCATTTGATATCCTTTGTTTTCTGGATCATAGCTAGTCTTACCGGAGTAAGATGAAATCTTAAGGTGGTTTTAATTTGCATTTACTTAATTATTAGCATGTTGAACACTTTTTAAGACATTTCTCAGCCATCTTTATTTCTTCATTTGTGAAGTCTCTGTTCAGCTTTTTACTTCATCTTTTGAGTGGGTCATTTGTTTTCTTCCTCCTTTGTTTTTTCAGTAGTATATACACTCTGGATGTTAATGCACTATCAGATGTATCACTGGTGAAAGTTTCCTCCCACTTTAGTTTTCTCATCACTTTTTTGACTGTTTCTTTTGCTGTACAGAAGCTCTTGAGTTTAGTTTAAAAAATGAGTTTGGAGTTAATTTCTTTTATATCACACCAGGGTCTTGAATGTTCTTTTTTATTGTTATTAAACTTTTTCCATAAGTCATAAATCATTTCTCAATTGAATCTAGAGTCACTTCCATTTTCCATGCCCCCCACCCCACCGAAGTCCCTGAACTCTGCAATACATGTCCTGAATCTTTTTCTGAGTGTTTCCAGAGTCTTTTTTCAGTTCTTTTGTTGTTCTCTCCAACTTGTACTGATACACACACACACACACACACACACACACACACACACACACACTCATGTATCACTTGAATTGGAGATTTTTTTTTCCTAAAAGATGTCATGTTTTCTTTAAGGAAGTGCTTGACAGTTCCTGCTTGGCAATCCCAAACAACCATCAATCCTGTACTTTTGCTCCACATTGGGGTCTTTCCCTACCATGCCCCCCCAAATGAAGTCCAGTAAGCATGCGTCCTTTCTTGATACTCCTGTACTGGTCTCCATGATACAGCTCAAGCTCAGGTAGTCCAGCAATCACAGTCTATATTCTGACAAGACTGAAATTCCCTTAGCTGTTTAGTCCATAATCTGAGTATCTCAGTAGTCCTCATCTGGCATTGAAGCTTTGGAGGATTCTTGGAAAGTCATGAGTCTTCAGTCCATATTGGAAGGTTAAAAAGCTTTGTCTCATGTCTTTGAGGGGTGCCAAAAGTGGTGGCAGCCACAGAGTAGATGCACTTGCCAGTAAGAATTGAAGACAGACCAAACAACAATGCTCTCT
>VZQC01014751.1:260759-324041 GCA_009823505.1 Rhizomys pruinosus | reverse complement strand
ATAGTTGTTACAAGTAGGATCCACAGAGGGGTTTAATGTTTGTAGCAATCTGAGGCTTTTCTTCCTTTCAATGTTCAGACGGGCCAACCTTTCTGTTGGCACTTTCTGGTACATCCTACTCAATGCAAAGCTGTATCTTTTCTTTCTCAGCCATTAAGTTGGTGACATTTTGACCTGTTGGAACATACAAATCTTTTCCCGTAGTTAGTTTTAAGATTTGAAATGCAAGGTTTTTGACAAAAAGGTTTCATATCTATCTGTATCCCCCCCATTCTTAAATATTTTTTAGGTTTTTGTTTTTTGACCCATGAGTCTCCAGAAGGCAGTTGTATTATACATACATAGGATGGAATCAAGGCACAGATTTCATCAAATTCATCCATGCTGTTTTGAGTGGCTGTATGTGATTAACTTGGGAAGAAAACTTAATTTTTTTTAATTTTTATTTATTTTTGTATGTGTATGAATGTACTGTCTGCATGTAGGTCTGTGCACCCGTGTCGTGCAATGCCGCGGAGATCAGAAGAGGGTCTCAGATTCCCCTGGAACTGGAGTTCTCCTGGAATTGGAGTTACAGATGGTTCTTAGCCACCATGTGGGTGCTGGGGATCGAACCCGGGTCCTCTGCAAGAGCAGTCGGTGCTCTTAACCGCTAGGCTATCTCTCCAGCCCCGATGTCATCTTTCTTTACCATTGCATAGAACTCCATCATATAGATGTACCACATTTTATCCACTCCTCAGTTGAGAGACACTTCGGTTGGTTCCAGCTGTTTGCTATTGTGAAGAGAGATGCAATAAACATGGCTATACATATATCTCTGTGGTAGGAAGAGTCTGATGGATATATTCCCAGAAATGGCATGGCTGGATCAGGTGGTAGGCTCATTTTGAGTCTTTTAAGGGCTCTCCATACTGCTTCCATAGTGGTTCTACAAGTTTGCATTCCCACCAGCAGTGGATAAATTCCCCTTTCCCCACACCCTCTCCAGCATTTGGTATCATTTGCTTCCTTGATCCTTGCCAGCCTTATCAGAGTGAGATGATATCTTAAATTGTTTTTAATTTGCATTTTCTTAATTATTAGCGATGTTGAACACTTTTTAAGATGTTTCTCAGCCATCTCTATTTCCTTGCTTATATATAATTCAAAGAGTTCATGGGTTTTAAAATATACATATATATTATTTATTATTTTAATTTATGTCTATCTGTGTATTGCCTGCATGTATGTAAGTGCAATGCTTATGGAGGTCAAAAGAAGACATTGGATTCCTCTGTTAGTGGAGATACAGATTGTTGCTAGCCTCCAGGTAGGTGCTGGGAATCAAGCCTGGGTCCTCTTTGCTACTCAGCCAGAGCTCTTAACCCCTCAGTCATCTGTCCAGCTTCCAAGTTCATAGTTCCTTGATGAAATAGAAGGCACTCAGGTAGTTTGACTAGAAACATGAGAAATACTTCATGTTTCTTAATTTCTTTCTTATGTTTCATTTATTGTTTGAAAATTTGATTTCTTTTTTTTTTAATTAGTTTTTATTGATGCTTTGTGCATTTCATACATTTTTTCCAATTCAGTTCAGGCTTATTTCCCTTTCCCTCCCCCCCATCCCCACCCCATCCCAGATCATGCATTCTGCCATAACTGTCCTGCATCTTTCTCTCAGTTATTTTTTTTTTCATTTTTAGCTATAAGTGATAATCCATGAGTACAAGCATCCTTCATGCAAAACCTATCTGCAGGCTGTTGTGCCCAAACACCTACAGCCCCACCATCCAGTGGGGGGTGACAGGTTGTTTGTTCAATCAAGTTGATCAAATGAGTGTCCAGACTACATTGCTGTAGTTTCACCATTCACCCCAATCGCAGCCCTTACATTCTACCACGCCCCCTCTTCCGCAGGTTGTTCCCTAGGCTTAGAAAAGGGGCACAGGTGGATGAGAGGTAAAACAGTCCACTCTCTCTGGAGCTGTTGACTTGGACTCTGGTCAATTCTGGCTGTTTCCTTTCATGGGCTGACAGTTTGTCCAGGAATAACCTTTCGATCCTACTAATGAAGAACAAGCAATTAGATATATAGGTATTTAAGCAGCACTAATAGTTATGGTAGGTTACTTTAGCATAGACACATGTTTGGATATGTTAATCCATGAATTACAATTTTCCCCCTGATGTCGAAGACTTGATGTTAACATGTGGAGATGTGAAATGGTGAGACCACAAATGTGATGTGTAGCAGATGGCCCTCTGAATCGCCAGAGAGTGTTACGTGTGGAATGGCCACTAAATTCAATGACCACTGCATATTGGAGTCTCATCCTGAGTCAATGGCAAGACTTCCATTCCGTGCACCGACACTACCTCACCTTGCCTGGAAATACTGTGCAGCCCAGGCAGCCATGTGCCTGACTATTATTGTCCATGAAGTGCGTAATTGCATTAATACTGGCTCTCCCTTTGGAGAAATAACCCATAAATGGTGCTGTAGGCCACAAGATAGCATCCTCCTACAAGGTTAGGCAGTTGTTATTACTACATAAGCCACAGTAAGCTGTCAATATTAAAAGGNTCTAAAAAACACTCGTAAAAAAAAAAATAAGAAGAAAATTTCAATAGGGACTGAGTCATGCACACATTCAAAGAAGTAACTGAGCATAGCAGAACTCAGCCCATTATCTGAAGTTGGCAAGGATATTTCATTTCATACATCATTTAGAGGCTAATTCACCACAGTGATTCTATAAATGTAGTTGCTCTTAAAATGTTAATGGAATGAGAAAAAAACAGATTTATTTGCAACAAAAATCTGTGCCAAGGTGCACAGAGCTGGTGAACCCTCTAGTCCTCCCAGGGATATATTCACATTTGACTGAGCTAGTATCCTAATATGTCTAGCTAATTTCAAGTTTAAAAAGGAAAGAGATAACACAAACTACTACATAAAAGATAGGCAATATTTCCCAAACAATGGATTTACTTTCATTTCACTTGAAATTTCCCTAATATTGTAACACAGTAGAAAATGCATGCTGGAAATGTAACAGCTCACTACCTCTAAGGCCAATTTATTATTTTTTTCTTTTTTAATTAATATGGATGTGCATTTGTCTGTGTACATGTATATCATGTAAGTAACTGGGGTCTGGGAGGCCTTATTAGAGAAACTTGGATCCCCTAAGAACAGCAGTTAAAGGTGGTTGTGAGCTACTAGATGGTGGGTGTTGGAACTGAGGTCTTCTGGAAGAGCAGCAAATGCTTGGGACCATCTTAAGAGAAGATAAATAAGAAAAAAATGGATCCAAGTATTTTAGGAAGAAAATTCAATGTAAAATCTTGGTTAGAAATCAAATTTTCACCGGTTTTATAAGAGATTCACCTCTACAATAGTTTGTCTCCAATTTAACTAGTTGGGGGACATAACGATTCCTCATCAATCATATATTTCCATCTTTTTTTTTTTAGTGGTGGGTGGGGAGGCAATGGAAGTCTCTCATCTCATGGATACCTTTGTGGCACCTAGAAGGTAAGGTTCCATTCTTAGGATCATTTTCTATCACTAGGTACCTGTTAGGGATTCCACAGCGGGGTTTCGATGTTTTTTTTTTTCTGGCAATCTGCGGCTTTTTCTTCTTTGATATAATAAATCTCTTCTTATATTGTATATACTTATACATTGGGAACTGTGGAGGGCTGGTATTTACTCTCTGTGTTCAGAATCCAAATCTTAATTTACTAAACCTAGCTTTGCACTTAGCCAAAATATATTAATACAGGAGCTCTGCCATCAGCAATGGACTGTTCCCTCCAGGTGGAGTTGTTGGCCAGGGGACCCAAGCCCCACAAAAGGTAAGGGCTCCTTGCCTTTAAGTTGGGATACCTAAAATGTATTCAAAAGAAGGTAAGATACTAGAATCATAATTTAGAGCAAATAAATTATTATTGATGCTAACTTGGGACATTTCATTGTGACATTTAACCATGTTTCACATATTATCTGTGTGTAGAAATATGTTAATTTCTTTATTTATAAATATTATAAAGACTCCTAAATGCCACTCAGATTAATTCTGTGCTATGGGTAATATATCTATTCAAGTATCAATAGACCATATTATAATATCTGAAAAATCCTGCTCTCAAATATCAAAAGCTTAGTCATCCGCATTAAAACCACTGTTAACACAGTTTGTTGATATAATCCAAAGGTTTTAAAAATCTATTTTCCAAGCATAAACTATCTCAGACCATAGAAGGTTCAAGGGGATATATACACTTCAAAATTCAGTCTAGTATGTATAATAAAGCTTTTACTTATTATAAAAATTGATCATGTTTTGCTGAAAATAATATGATTTATCTCTAGGGACTTTAAGTAGTTTCAAATATCTCCAAACTACAAATGGATATTTAAATCAATGAACATAACAAGTAGATCTCATAAAAAATAACAAGTAGGATTCTCATCATTTTCTTACACAGTTTTCTGCTCTATATTTCTATTTAGTAGTCTTCTTTTCATGGGTTCAGCATAAAGCATGCCTGCTCAGTATCCACAGGTCATGAAACAAACAATAAAATTTTAGTTCCACTTGCTAATTTATGATGGCTGACTCCTTTTGTGTAGATTTTAGGGAAAAGTAGTTATAATTAGCACTTTATCTTTTTTTTTTTTTTTGGTGTTTTTTGAGACAAGTTCTGCCTGTAGCCCCAGCTGTCCTGGATCTCACTATGTAGACAAGGCTGGCCTTGAACTCAACCTGAGTGAGGACCTCAGGTCTCAAGGAGTGATCAGGGTTGTTTGAGGTCTCCTTCACCACAGTCTATCAGTTTGCTGCTTAAATCTGGGTTCTTCATAGAGCCCATTTATTATGTTTGGAGACAATTCATTCAGAGTCAGGTCTGAGAATAGTTCATTCATTATTAAATTTAATTTTTTATTTATTTTTGTATATGTATGAATGCACTGTCTGCATGTAGGTTTTGTGCACCCGTGTCGTGCAATGCCGCAGAGGTCAGAAGAGGGTCTCGGATTCCCCTGGAACTGGAGCTCTCCTGGAATTGGAGTTATGGATGGTTCTTAGCCACCATGTGGGTGCTGGGGCTCGCACCCGGGTCTTCTGCAAGAGCAGTCGGTGCTCTTAACCGCTAGGCTATCTCTCCAGCCCTCATTATTATATTTAATCTTATATTTCTGGAGAAGTACATAAGAGGAAAACAAATGTGATGGCTGTCACAACATCCACTTGCTGTTCTCTGTTTCACAGTTATTATTCCTTCCTCAATTACCCTATGAATTATAAAACAATTCCCTTACTTTGTTAACAATCAGCTAATATAGGGAGATTAATGTATAGAAATCTGTCATGCTTGAGTTGGTCAGAGACACTAGCTATCATGCTCTAGTTTTAAAATGAGGACAAAGATATCAAGAAGTACACCAGTATACCAAATGAGTATAGGACTCATGCTTTAGAGGCAGGTGGATTGTTGTGTGATAGTCTGGTATGATCTGCAATATGTATTCCAGGCCAGCTTGGGCTACACAGTGAAACTCTGTCTCACAAAAAAACCAAATCATTCCTAATCAAACCAAACCAAACAAAATATAATTCTTTATATCTAATATGACAACAGTAATATTTTCTTTTAATATTCATAGTGACTATTCCTCTGAATGTTGATTCCTTTCCTTTCTGATTGCTGTGTTTGTTTGTTTGTTTGTTTGTTTGTTTGGCATAAGGGTCCCAATGCAGCCAAGGTTAGTGGTAGATTTAAATTTAATGGAATTTTTATTGTTACATTTTTACTTCAAGTATTGATAAATTTGGAGTAGATGAAATCTATGAAGTTTAGAGTTAAATTTTACACATGTCAATGGTTTGGCCACAAGTGAGGTTATTCCCATTTCTACAGCTATCTATTCATTCTTGAAGTAAATAATCTAATACCCATTGAAGATACAATACCATCACACACACACACACACACACACACACACACACACACACCCCTCATCTTAGCTGATAACACTCTGTCTTCATGTTTTCATTATGTGAAATATATTATGTATAATATATTAAAACAGCTATCCATTATAAAGACCATTGCATTAGCTCAGAGTTACTAAACAGAGACAGCTTTGCTTTCCTTTGAAATATCATTTAGAGAACTCTGAAAATGAGTTTGATTTTTCTTGTGGTAGTGGTTGTTGCTTTGCCATTTGATTTTTACATCTAGGTTGGAGTACCTCTAGTATCTAGCAGGTACCCTCCAGTGATCTAGTAATGCTAAAATTCTGTTATACTATATGTCTTATATGCAAAACAGAATTATATGATCCAAAATGTCAATAGACCGTAGGTTGGCAATTCTGTTTTGGGTTAAGTTATCAAGTTAGAAACTTCTGGCCTTTAAGAAGTGGGATAGTATTAATAGGCCCAGTGGTTTCATGCCAACCATCACTTTCCTTTTATTATCCTTAGGTTTTCTGTTCAGAAGTGACATCATACAGTATGTTGTCTTAACTGATTTAAACATGTTATAAGACTACAAATCATGAATCTTCTATAACATTGTTAATAGGAAAGGGAAATCTATCCCTTAAATATGTGCCACATTTGTGTCAGTCAATAATAATTGCTACCTTTTCAAGGTATGGGATTCAATAAATTAACCTGTGAACAGTGATTGTCCTTCACAAATAACAATTCTTAATTAGGGACCCAGCATTGTTTTTTTTGTGAGATTTGACTGTTAGCAATAATAGCAGCCAAATCAACACAGAAAATAGAAGCCCGAACTGTTCTTTATGTTCATTGCTGGACTACTCCCCTTGAAGTCATGCCCATTTCATTCATCTTTTATTTTCTGATGATGAAATTCTCATATTGAGATCACCTGCGTTATTATACCAATTAGTTTATATTAACAAATTAGTAGGATGACTCGTGAAAAGCAACATCAATTGGAGAATTTCCTTTTTCAGGTTGGTCTCTGGGCATGTCTGTGGAGATCTCTCTTGATGACCTATGTAGGAGTGCCCAGCCCACATTGGGTGGCACTGTCCATAGACAGGTGGTTCTCCCTGAGTTCACAGGTAGTGAGACAGTAAGGTGTTTCTTCTGTGGTTTCTGCTTCAGTTCCTGCCTCCAGGTTCTTGCCTTGAGTTTCTGCCCTGACTTCCTCAACGATGGATTGTTATCTGGAAATGAATATGAAATAACCCTTCCCTCTCCAGTTTCCATCTATTTGAATATTTTATCACATTAGCAGAAAGTAGACTAGAACAGAAATTTTCATAACGAGAATGGAGCTGTTGCTGAACATCATTGAGATATCAGAGCGTAAAGGAGTGTCGTTTGGGAACTTAGCAGAATGCTGAAAGAAACTCAGATAGTGAAAGTTTGACTTCTTGAGAAGTTTCAGAGAAAAGCAAATACTCTATCATGGCTGTTGGGCTGGGGTGATTCATTTGAAATAAGGATCTCTGGCTATTGGCCAGCTGAGGTTGAAAAGCACCCGTAATTACCAGGAGGCCAACGAAAGTGAAATGGAACCTCTGCACTACAATGTCAACGGGTGTTGCTTAGCAGAGCGGAAATATCACCTGTGATTAATAAGAGCCCAGGCACCACCCAAGTGAATTCTTCTGGGAAGTATTTCCTTAGGGTCAGTGCACAGAAGCTGTGGTCTGACAGAGGACTACTCTACATCTCACGCCAAATTTTGTAGTGTGAAACAGTACATATAATATAATAATATAATATATATATACATGAAATTATATATAGAATATATAATAATATTAAATATATATTATATATATATTATTATATATATTTATTATATATATATATATATATATATATATTACAGGAGCCTAAGGATAAGAAACTTTGGATTTTAAAAGAGAACTCTTGACTTTTAAATCACTGGATTTCTAAAACTTTGTGGGGTTTTTAAAGTTGTACTACCTTAGGATTTTAGCATGAGATCTTGGGGAAAAACAAGAAAATAAATGTTTTAGCATTGATGTGTTTGCATGTCAAGTTGAAAATAGTGGGTTTACTGATTAGTTTTTTATTATCATCTTGTCTCAAATTATTGTCACTTTGGAAAAGGAAACCTCAGGTGAATAGTTTCCTCTACCAAGTGGTATATGGTGGATTGTTCTAATTAATGATTGATTCTGCAAGACCCAGTCCACTGTGGGTGGTACTATGTCTTAGCAGGTGATCCTGGAACTCATGAAAAATGCTAGCTGAGCAGGAGATAGCATTCTTCCATAGTCTCTGCTCCAGTGACCTGCATTTAACTCATGCCATGACTTCCTGAAATGATAGACTCTTACCTGTAAGTTTAAGATGAAACAAACCTATTCTTCCTCAAGATTCCTTTGTTGAAAATCTTTTATCACAGAAACAAGCAGTAAACTAGTATAATGGGTTATGCTGTCATATGGTTTAATAACATTTCTTTATGTGAGATATTCTTTGGTATTCTCTGTTAACCAAAGAGCATTTTCCTTTGTGTCCACTCATATATGGCTAGCATTCTTCATCTCTAAACTTCTTTATGCTTTACCATCATATTGATTTCCTTTTAGGCCCATAGCTATCCAAAAAAATACGTGATCTTTCCATGGTACTTTAAGTACAAACAATGCAAACTACTCCTGCTTAGTAAAGTTAATAGCCAAGTAGAGTGAAGTGGGAGAATTTTACCTCAGCACCACACTTTAAAGCCACCCCTGATTCAGTGGTTAATGAAATAGCAAAGCATTTTTATTGTACTTATTTATCATGTCACATCAACCAGCTACTGTAGAACATCTTCCGTGTCTTCCACACTCAGATGCATACCGAAGGTTGGAGGTGAAACCATAAAAACAGAATTTTACTGTGAATCTTATATTTATATAAGGGCACTTCATCCTATCTTTTAGGTCTGTTGATAGAAGGCTATCAAGAATCTGTGTAAAATCCATGTGAATGAAAGGATTTATATATTTATGTAATATAAATTATATTGGTACATCATTGTGTGATGATTGTCTTGGACTCAAGCAGGTGTATCTCTAATGCTTGCTGACACTCTTTGTTCTGAACACAGCATGGCCCCTGACAGTGTAACAAAGATAAAGGAAAACAAAAGAGTCCAAAGGTATTATAACCATTGCATCCTTTTAAGCTGACCATAGCGACCAGTAATTTCAGCACTCCAGATGCAGAGGCAGAGGCAGAGGCAGAGGCAGAGGCAGAGGCAGGCAGATCTCTTCTTTTTAATGGTTTTATTGGTGTTTTGTGTATTTCAGTCATCATTTTTCAATTTAGTTTAGGCATATACCCTTTTCCCTTTCCCCCGCCCCACCCCAGATCATGCGTTATGCCATAACTGTCCTGCTTCCTTCTCTCAGTCTTTTTTTTTATGCTTAGGAATTCACATTCTCCTCCACTAATTTTACATTACTCTAAAATATGGATACATACTCTCCACACATATCCATAATTACAGTATAAGTGGTGGGTGGAGTCTGTTGAGAGATTTACATTTTAACAACATAGTTGCTTTCAGATAAGCAGAAATATAACAATAATGTTGTTCAGCTTGCCTTTCATCTGGGGGATTTGGTGTTAGCATCCACAAATGAGGGAAACCATTCACCCTTTGTTTTTCTGGGACTGTGTTACTTCACTTAGCATAATCTCTTGGAGCTCCATCCATTTACCTGTAAAGTTCATAATGTCATCTTTCTTTACTACTGAATAGTACTCCATTGTGTAGATGTATCACATTTTTGTCATCCATTCGTCTGTTGAGGGGCATTTGGGTTGGTTCCAGCTCTTCACTACCGTGAAGAGAGCTGCAATAAACATGGATGTGCATGTATCTTTGTGGTAGTATGAATCTTTTAGGTATATATCCAGGAGTAGTATGACTGAGTCAGGTGGTAGGCTCATTCTGAGTCTTTAAGGGTTCACCACACTGCTTTCCATAGTGGTTGTACCAGTTTACATTCCCACCAGCAGTGGATGAGTGTTTCCCTTTCCCCACAACCTCTCCAGAATTTGGTCTTTTGTTTTCTTGGTCTTAGCTAGTTGTATCGGAGTGAGATGATATCCGAGAGTGGTTTTAATTTGGATTTCCTTAATTATTAATGATGTTGAACGCTTTCTAAAATGTTTATCAGCCATCTTTACTTCCTCACTGGTGAAGTCTCTGTTCAGCTCTTTACTCCATCTTTTGAGTAGGTCATTTGTTTTCTTCTTTGTTTTTTGAGTAGTTTATATATTCTTGACATTAATACTCTGTCAGATGTATCACTGGTGAAGATTTCCTCCCACTCTGTGGGTTTTCTCTTCGCTTCCTTGATTGTTTCTTTTGCTGTACAGAAGCTTTTGAGTTTGATGAGGTCCCGTTTGTGGACTGTTGAGCTTATTTCCTGTGCAGCTGCTATCTGATTTAGAAAGTCTTTTCTTACTCCTATGTTTTGTAGGTTGTTGCCAACTTTTTCCTCTATCACCTTCAGGGTATCAGGCTTCATGTGGAGATCTTTGATCCACTAGGAGTTTATTTTTGTACAGGGTGAGAAGTATGGTTTTCTCCCATGTTCATGGATTGGGAAAATTAATATAGTAAAATTGTCCATTTTACCCAAATTGATATACAGATTCAATGCAATCCCAATCAAAATCCCATTGAGGTTTTTCACAGACGTTGAAAAAAAAATCTTAAATTCACATGGAAAAATAAAATTCCCAGAATAGCTAAAGCAATCCTGAGTGAAAAATGCAATACAGGGGGCACTGCTCTATGAGACTTCAAACTATATTACAGGGCCATGGTCATAAAGACAGCCTGGTACTGTCACAAAAACAGACCCATTGACCAATGGAACATAACTGAAGATCCAAACTTGAGCTCATACAATTTCAGCCACCTCATAATTGACAAAAGGCCAAAAACCCTCAGTGGAGGAAGGATAGCGTCTTCAGCAAATGGTGCTGGCAAAATTCGATCATCATTTGTAGAGGATCTCTTTGTTAGAGGAATCTTACACATAGAGAGTTCAAGGACAGCCAGGACAATATAGTGAGACATTGTCTAAATTATAAGAATCAAAAAAATAAATATATAAATAAACATTGCAGGCCTGAAGAAAGATAAAAGGTGAATCATTTCCGAAAGAGATTATTATCATTTATCGCTTGGTATAAATCAGAAACTCATTCACAGAGAGGATGAAGAGGGCGCTACACCTGGAACTCTCAAGCAGAATCTCCAGCAGAACTGTTTCAGCAAGGGTTCTTATTTATATTATATGTTCTAAGTACCTAATTACTTGACTATGCTACACAATTTGTTGTTTGGTGATGTAGCCTTAGGCTTAACAACTCACTCATTTGAAAGTAAAAATATGGCTATTGTGTATCCTTCTCTGGATAGAGCAACTTTTCAACACATATGTAACAGAGCAATGCAAAACTTTGTATTATATAGCAGAGTTTCAATATTAGATTATCTAACTGACATTATGAATATTGAATTAATAAGAGAAAAATGTAGAACATTAATTCTTGAGTTACTACATATATTGTCTGAAAAGATTTAAAAGGAAACATTTTACTAATATATTTTTCTAAATATGAGTTTATGACAAAATGGAATTTATTGCTTTCTTCATCAAAAATGTCCTTTAAAATATTTTTATTGAGATTTTATACATTTCATACAATGCTTTTTAATCAATTTCAGGCCCTCTCCCCTGTCCATGCCTCTTCAGACACCCCTCTCTGAACATCATGCATTCTTCCACATGTGTTAAATCCTTTCTGGTGAAGCATTTATACCTAGATGTCCTTCTGTGCAAGTTTGTCTACTGGAGTCTGCTCAGCCTATCTATCGATCTTAAGGAAGATTTACATCCCTCACCCTGTAGTAATCAGTTGGCCATCCGAAAGTTCCCAGTGTAGGGCTGGCCCACCACCACCCATTTCCCTTTCTCTACTTTGGGCCCTTGTGTGATTGTGTGGGCATGGGTCTTGTGCTCAATGCCATCATTCCTGCAAGTTCACATTTCACATGAGCAAGCTTCCAATAGCCTCAAAGCCTCTGTTTCTCTATGTTCATATACCAACCCTGGCTCTGACAACATTCTCACACTTTCTTCTGCAATGGTCCCTGAACCATGGGTGAGTGAAGTTTAATATGAGTCTTATCCAGTGACATACACTCTGGAGTCTCTTATTCTCTAAAACTTACCCAGGTGTGACCTTCTCTGGGGCACTGCACTATTCCCTATAAGGATGAGAGTTGAAGGATTCACTAGCATTCTCTATACCCCCGTTCCACTATGTTCCCTGAGCCTTAGGTATAGAGATTCCAATGTAGATATGTCACCTAGGGCTAGGTTTGGGGATCTCTCAGACTTATATCCTCTGTCTGTGACCAGCTATAGGAGCTTCCATCTGTTGTAAAAGGAAGCTTATGTGTGGTGTGTGGTATACTTGTCTGGGAATATAATGATCCATGTCTAGCATATTGTAAGAAATTTGATCTGTCTAGAGATATGACAGAGAAATTAGTTTCTCTAAGATCTGTGACCTCTCTAGGCACTGTAATTTTAGCCATACATTGCCATCCATGAAAAATCTATTTCCATTGAGAGGGCTTAAAATCCTATGGGATAACTGTTTCTTAACCCCCAGGTGACAGTGCCAGTACTGCACCAATAGATATAGTTTGCTGTGTTGGTTATGGTTATTAGGCTTTAGGACTGGATTGGACCATTGATTGATTTTCTCCCTTAGCAGCTTGCATAGTATTCTCTAGAACCATGAGAACTTGTCTTCGTGGAAAATCTTCCAGGTTAGTTCCTGCTCCATTGCTCCAAGTCTTATGTCCAAAATATGTCCTGTTGTCAGCAGTCAGGTCTTACCTTTGAGTTCTAGGAGATAACCAAGGTAAATGGATGGAATTAGAGATTATTATACTAAATAACCTAAACTTAGAGAAGTGGCATATGTTGTCCCTTATTTGTGGATCATAACACCAATTCCACACCAAGGAGATGGGAGATGATGGGGGCAGATGCTATGGGGGAGTGCAAAGATCTTAGGGTGCTTCCCGTGAGGAGGGAGTTTGGGTAAGTGAGAGAGAGGAGAGGTGAATGGAGCTTGGGCTGTGTGGGAAGCCAGACAGAAATGAGTTGGCTTGGGACCCCCAGGAGAAATACACCTAAGGTAACTGAACGTTGGCGCATGTGTATACCTGGGAACTATATAGCAAGTAGCACAGTGCCAGATGGAAGTGACTTCCTGGTTGTTTCATCAGGGTACATCAAGAACCCCCTCCAATAGTGTCTTGATAAAAATACTAATATGTTATGTATATTGTAGTCCCTGAACAAAGTTCCATGCATAAACCAAAATTCTTTACTCCATACTATTACAAGATGCGATTTAGTCTGGTTATTGATCTATATTTGCAGTGTCCTCATGAATGGGGTTGATGCCCCTTTATAAGAGAGCTCTTGGTGGCCTCACTCTCACACATGAGCACAACATGAAAAGTGTACATGTGTCACCTATGGGACGGCCCTCACCAGCAGACGGATCTGTAAGTGCTCCTCCACAATTCTGAACAAATATGTTTCTGATATTTATAATCTATCCAATTAATGACATTTTGTTATTATACCATAAGACTTAAGAGACAATTCACACTAAAATGGCATATCTGATAATAATAATGCTTCCAGGATACTTTTTTTTCATTTTACAGTTCCTTATTTATTTTTCACTTCAAGGATAAGAGATTTTAGGATTTCAAAACAAGTATTCTGTGAAAATTCTAAACGTTGGCACGTAATCAGTTAATTCCACTTTCGAGACTAATACATTTCAAAACACACACATACACAAAATGAACAAACACACATGCACATGCATGCACACACAAAATTCTACACACTCAGTATAAAATTTATTTTCATATTTATGTAACCATGGCTAATTTTGCAATGTATATCATTTGTAGTAATGTGGCAGCATATAAATTACAAATCCATTTTGCACTAATTCTTCTGATAGAAAGTGTTCTATAAAGCTGGATGTTTGATACATACCTTTACCAAAGGACGTTAAGATGCATAACTTAGCCATTACAACAGAAAAAAAAATGAATTCATATATTGATAAAGATTAAAATTTATACAGTCATCTTTTTCATTAAATTTAATTTCTGAATTTTGTTTGCAGTAACATTAAGGTTGAGCAACATGCCTTAAGTTTTCTTTAATTTTTATTTATTCTTGTATGTGTATGAATGTACTGTCTGCAGGTTTTTGCACCCGTGTCATGCAATGCCATGGAGGTCAGAAGGGGGGTGTCGGATTCCCCTGGAAATGGATTCAAAGATGGTTCTCAGCCGCCATGTGAGTGCTGGGGACAGAACCCAGGTCCTCTGCAAAAGCAGTCGGCACTCTTAACTGCTAGGCCATTTCTCCAGCCCCTGCCTTAAGGTTTTATTGACCATACTACTTATTGAGCAGTAGTGTGAAATTAACTTGAAGTTTTCATAATTAACCTCAAACACTTTTTGAGGTAACAAAACTTCACATGAATTGTAAAATTAATAATTTTTTTCTAAAGGACTACAAAACTAATGGTTTGGAATAGATGAGTTCATAGATTCTTTGTTTTTCTAGAATGTGAAGTTTTGTAATTTCAATTGCAATAACTTTCTCTGATTCTGTTGCTTTTACTCAAATGATTAAATGTTTTAGATAATGTTATGTTGCATTTGCTCCCTTTAAATTTTATATATTTTTATTTACATGTATGCATGTATACCTATATGAGTTTATGCACAAAATGTGCATGCAAGTGCCGAGAGATGCTGGAGGCATTGATTCCCCTAGAACTGGAGTTATGAGTGGTTCTGAGCCCCCTGATAAGGGTGTTAGGAAACAGCCTTATATCCTTTGAAAGAGCAGTAAGTGTTCTTACACATTGAGCAAGCTCTCCTGATTCAAAGTAACATCATGTTTTCCACCAATGGCTTAAGTCCAAAATTATATTAACTACTTTATAGGTGTGAAAGAAAATTTGGAAAGCTATATTTTGCTTTGTTTTTCCAAAGGGTAACCACTTCCAAAGATAAAAGCTGTTACAAGAGTTGGTATACAGTAAAAAATTTGAAATCATGCATTGTCCAGCAGCATTGTCTTAATTACAAGCCCATTTCTCTAATAAATGGTATGTCAAAATCATAATTTGATGTTAATAAATTTAATCAATGTGTTTCCACCGAGGTATTGAACTTCATGAGTGAAATATGAAAATCAAGATACAAAAAAATCCATTAAAACAAAATTAATTTTCTTTATACCCCTCTGGGTGATTTCTAATCACATATATACATGATGATTCTCTTTAGTAAATTTTTTGTAAATACACATCGATGCAATTTGTTTTCTCTTGGGATTATTTACAAAGTTTTTCCAAGCTTGGTTTCCTAAGAATACAACTATAAAAAGTTATAAAAAGGAATAAAGTGTGATATTCTAGCCTGCCAAAATTACATTTCATAAATGCATAATGGACATCGTTTGAAGTTAGTAAGCCAGCGGTCATTCGCGATGGATAGCTTTTTTTAAAAAAAATTTTTTTCACATGTGTATGAATGTATTGTCTGCATGTAGGTCGGTGACCCATGTCCTGCAATGTGGAGGAGGTCGGAAGAGGGTGTCGGATTCCCCTGGAACTGGAGTTAAGGACAGTTTTCAGCCGCCATGTGGGTGCTGGGGATCGAACCAGGGTCCTCTGCAAGAGCAGTCAGTGCTCTTAACTGCTAGGCTATCTCTCCAGCTCACAATGTATAGCTTTAGTTCTCAACTTGACACACCTGGGTGTAGGAAACCTCAGTAGAAGAATTTGCTCAATTGTATTAAAAGATGACCATGTCTGTGGGGCATTTTCTTGATTCTTGAGTGATGTGGGAGATCTCATTCCAATGTGGGTAGTGACACCACTGGCATGTGGCCCAAAGTTATGTAAGAAAGTAGGATGAGCACATGCCAGAGAAGCAAGGGAGGAAGCAGCATTCCTCCATGTCCTGTGCTTCAGTTTCTCCTTCCAGATTTCTGACCTGAGTTTCTGCTCTAATTTTTCTCAGTGAAGAACTTTGACCTGTAATATGTAAAGTAAAATAAATCCCTTTTCCACCAAGTGGGCTTTGATCAGTGTTTTTATCAAACAATAAAAACAAACGGAAACAGAAAGTGGTTACAGATAGTGGGATATTGTTATGATGGACCAAACCATATGTGTCTGGGAGGATTATAGGAGGTTTAGGAGCTATGGACTAGAAAAGTGCTTGGAGCTCTCAGTGAGCTGTTCTACAGTAACTTCTAAGATAATCCCAAGGGGCTGGAGAGATGGCTTAGTGGTTAACAGCACTGCTCTTGCAGAGGACCCGGGTTCCATCCCCAGCACCCAAATGGCCCCTAAGAACCGTCTTTGACTCCAGTTACCCGGGAATCCAGCACCCTCTTCTGACGTCTGCATCATTGCACGACACGGGTGCACCAACCTACATGCAGACAGTACATTCATACACATAAAAATAATAAATAAAAAAAATTTTAAAAGATAATGATGAAAAAAAAAGGAGCTAGATACTGACATTTGAACTAACTGGGAATATAAAATGCTAGTTGTTTTATTTATAGTTTGTACTGGGTTGGTCTCTATATTTTTCTGAATTATACAACATCACAGTGTAACACTTTCTTTTACTTGTAAGACAATTTAAAGGAATTAAGCTTAAATTTACTTCCCAAATAAGTGAAGTCATGTCCAGTCATATAGCGTTAAAGAGCACAAGTGTTTATTGGGTAAAATTTATTTAGCAGGTACTCAACTCTGCCTAAGATTTATCCACAAAGTATTGTTTAGATTAGTTAAATTTAGGTGTAGGTTTTGGTGGAAATGGTAATAACATTGAACTAATTGGGAATATAAAATGTTAATTGTTTTATTTATAATTTGTATTGGGTTAAGGTACACAAATGGCCTCTATATTTTTTCTGAATTATACAATATCACATTATAACACTTTCTTTTACTTGAGGACCAATTTAAAGGAACTAAGCTTAAATTCCTTCCCAAATAAGTAGCATACCCATCAATGAGAAACAGTTTGGGTAATAAATTAATGAAAGCTTATGCCTTGGCTCCTGTTTATGGTATGTGTAATACAACTTAAGCATCTATAGGTCAAAAACATAAAAGCTAAAAAAAAAAAAAACAAAGAGGGAGCGTGAGAAGTGGGAGGTGGTGTAGTATCCTTTCTGGATACAAATGGAAAACGCTTCCAATCCTATTGATAAATTTTCAATTTTTCTGATCTTGAAAACAACAATGGGAGGAGAATTTTATTTCCCACAGGTAAAAAAATCACCATCTAAAGGCCTAAAAACATACAAATTATTGCTATGCAGGATGGACTGGAGGATGCCAGCAGAGAGGTTGACCTATTGAACATGAAGAGGAAATCAGACTGCCTGAGTCCCAGCCACTGGCATCTCTCCGAATAATATTGGTGTTAACTGTTTATAATGGGCCCTAATGAAGTTTACCTTCCAGATACTGAGAAACCTTCCTACTTCCCCTTTATAGGAAAAAGAAAAACATGATGGTAATGAAACCTCTCCCTAACTGTAAATTAGAGCCAATTGTTACAGTGGTAATTTCCTATAAAACAGGCATAAACCTACCCTTATTAATTAATTAGGCATAGGAACTGTGAAAGATATTTTTCTATCTAGAGCCAATTCAATGTAAAGTGTTTATAGTGTGTAATTAAGATAAATATATTATTACAGGAAGCTCTGACATCCCAGCAATGAATTATTCTGCGCTAGGAGATGTTGGCTAGGGGATTCAAACCCCCCCCCCCCAAATTATAAAGGCCTTTTGTCTATAGTGGGATATATGCAAGGGAAAGCAAGTAAGTCCCTGTTGTCGAAGACCGTGTGGCGGTGTGAGCATGAAAAATGTATGAGAAGTCACTTGCTAGTGCCACAACTGTCCTCTGAAATGCCCAGAGAGCGTTACCAAAGGCCACTAAAGCAATACAGCAAAATATTGGTCTCCCTGAGGCAAGCAAGACTCTCTCTGTCAATATCAGCTACACCTCAAACTGCCTGGAGATACTGTGCAACAGTGCAGCCAAGTGTCTATATATATCCCAAATCTATTTGCCTATTAGCTCACTCCTTGGAGGAATAACTCACAGCAGATGCCACAAGCTTATGCCCTCTAGTGGTTAAGAGATGTTATAAGCCAAAGTAAAGAAACTTGTCACCCTTTTAGAGAAACCACAGTTTGTGGATTAGCATTACCATCCAAACATGTGTGTCTATGCTAATAGCTTAGCTTGACATAATAATCGGTACAGCTTAAATGCTGTATATCCAATAGCTTGTGCTTTGTTATTGAATAAAAAGGGTATCACTGGGAAAGCTTTCAACCCATGAAGGAACACAAACCTGAACAGACTGGAGTCAAAATGAAACTCCAAAGAAATTAGACTGTTTTCTTCTCACTCACTTGTGCCCCTTTCCCAAAGCCCAGGGAACAAACTGCGGAAGAGGAGGCGTGGTAGATTGTAAGGGCTGTAGAGAGATAGGGGTGAATCATGAGACTACAGGAATATAGTCTGGACTCCTAACTGATCAACATGCCTGTGCATACAAGCTTCTCCAACTGGACTATGGGAACCTTGGGTTGTTCAAAATTTGGACATAGATACTTGCAAAATGCACCAATTACATAATTGTATGACATACTGAGTAACATTAATGTTATCTGCAAACAACTGTGTCATTATATATAGAATTATTCTATATTATATATTAAGGGATTCTACATTATATGTAGAATCCCTTAAAAATAAAAAAATAAAAAAAAGATAATGATGAAAGTGGTAATGGATAATGAAGTACTGCTTGTAAAATTTCAAGGTAAGCAAAAATGATCATAGCTGTATGTGTGATACTTTCTATGAGAATCTGTGCTTTCTACTCAACTGTGTTTTACAAGATACCAGCATTATTGAAATAAAATCTTTTGGAAAGTATTTCCTCAAGATCACTTGTGTTCCAAAGGGGGCCTGGGGCTCCATCTCAAGTAGGAAGCAGGACTTGTTAATGTGTACTCTCCTTCATAGTATTGTTTTTTATATCATATTATGCTTTATGATTTAACAATTTCTTTCATTTTTTGACTTATTACATTTACTCCATTGGCTCTTTTGAACTGTCATAACTCTTTTGAAGTACCTCATTGCTTTTTGCAAGCATGAGTGCTACTGGAGAGCACCTGAGGATTAGTACTGTGAGAGGCCAGAAAAAATCATTGATGAGTTGTAGTGAATAGCTCCAGGTTTGAGGGGATCATGGAAAGAATATGAGGCTTTGCAGCAAGGGAGGCTGGGAGAGGCTGGCAAAGGTGTGCCCTCAGTTGCAGTGGAACCTCCAGTATATTGGATCCCAGGACTGTGGGATGAAAACCAAGGCCAGTGGCAGGTGTGAAGAACTGGTCTGAAATTATGAGGTAATCCGTGCGTGCTGTGGGTGGCAGAGCCAAAGAAGTGGATGTCCAAGCACTTTGGACACCAGAAGACCTTGAGTATTGTACACTGAAGCTATTGTACACTGAAACATACTGCTGGAATTTGTTTCTACTTGTGTGTCCCATCCTTCCCTTTTTAAATAAGACAATATGCAATATGTAATTTACTTTGGATTTTACAGGAGCCCACAGTTGAGATACTGGGCTTATAAAGTGTTTGCATTTTTAAGGATTGTGTGTCAAAAAAAAGAAACACATTCTATATCTAATAGTTATAACTCTATAGAAGACTATTACTGAGAATGAGTGAAATGTTTAATTGTATGCTGCATGCTTTTATAGTTATGTCTCAGAAAACAATCCATGTTACGTGCTGTTTTCTAAAAATCTTATGTATTATTGGATTTTTCACTGTAATGAACAAAAAAGAACCTCTACATAACATGAATAAATATTACTGAATGGAAATTTAGTATCAGAAGCAAAAAAGAATTGTACAAATTTATATTGTAATATTTATATTAAGATGAGTTATTGATAATAAGCAATGGAAAGGTTGTGGTTTAATAGTGATATATTTGCTGTTAGGTTGACAAGTGGTCAATTGTGCTGGATGGCGTCATTTGTGGAGGGAACGTCAACAGAGGAAGTTCCACCATTGGATTGGCCTGTAGTCGTGTCTGTGAGACATTTTTATTCGATTGTTGAGTGATGTGGGTCATTCCAGGCCCCAGTAGGCTGTGAGACTCCTAGTCAAATGGTCTTGTATTGTAAAGGAAAACAGGCTGAGTACAGGCCAGGAGAGTAAGCCAGTAAGCTGTGTTCCTCCATGGTCTGTGCCTCACTTCCTGCCCTGAGCTCCTGCCCTGGCTCCCCTCCAAAATGAACTGTGAGCTGAGGAAAAATAAACCCTTTCCTCCCCCCAAGTAAGTTTTGTCAAAATTTTTATCTCAGCAATGGAGAAAAAAAAAAAAAACTAGAGCATATACGCACGTACTGCTCCTGTGTATTGAATAATCATTTGATAAGTTTTGTTTTCTTTTAGGATTATGTACAAAGATTTTTTTCATACCTAGATTCCTAAGAATACTAGTGAAGGACTCATCTTAGAGTTATAAGTCAATGAATTTTAAAAATACTATTTGTATAATTTGAAGATAATATTTAAGAATACACTTTGCGGGCTGGGGAGATTACTCAAATGGGTAAGAGCACTGTTTGTTCATGCAGAGGACCTGGTTCAGCTTCCAGCATCCCCATAGCAGATAACAACCACCTGTAACTCCAGTTCCAGATCTGACACTGAGGAAATGGCATGACATGAGTACATTTACATACATGCAGGCTATATATTCATACACATAAAATAAAAGTAATAATTAAAATATTTTCTGAAAGAATATACTCTGCAATGACTACCATGATATAGTTTGCTGTGCCAGTTACTCTTGTGGGTATTAGGCATTAAAACTAGGGTTGTACCATCATCGATTGATGCTCTCCCTTAGCAGCTTGCATAGTGCTCTTCAAAAATATGAGACCTAGCCTTCCAGGAGATGGCTTCCAGGTTAGTTCCAGCCCCATTGTTCCAAATCCTGTCTCTGAAATAAATAATCCTGTCTTCAGCAACAGAGTCTTACCTTATTAAGCTCTGGTAGGCAACCCAAGGCTGTAGCAATAGTCTGTGTAATTTGGGGAGTTGGAATACCTGGGTCCACAGCTCAATGGAATGTTTCTCCTGTCCGGCCCTGTTTCTTGTTATATAGCTTTCAGCTATGCACATGACTCATGTATAGTTACTGTACATGAGCCTTTTCATCAGGATTTTGGACTAATACATTTCCCAATGGTGTTTTTATGCTAGCTAGTCATTACTTATATCTCCTCTCTCTCTCTCTCTCTCTCTCTCTCTCTCTCTCTCTCTCTCTCTCTCCTGTATAACCTTCCCTCCTTGATTTCCACAGTGTCCCCATTTTTCCCATTTCTGCCTTGATATATATGTGGGTAATCAATGGCTACTTAATTAGACTTAAAGTCCACTCAATGGGAAGAAACTCATGTGTGGTACTTTAAACCTAGTCTAATACACATGGCTAGAATAGTCATAAACCTTAGAGCAAACCACAAGGTTGTCACATGTGTATACAGATGTAATTTTTCAGTAGTTGCAAAATATGGACTCATATTCACAGACAAGTATCCCAGTCACTACTAATCAAAGATGCTTCTTTTGCAACAAAGAGAAATTATTACACAGTTCCACAACTTGTCACAGACTACAATGCAACCTCTATACCTAAGGCTCAGTAAACAGTGGAACAAGGACATCTCTCAAATTTCATCAGTGAGGCTCTGTCCTGTAACAGAGGGCAATGAACACAAAAGGACACAAACTGCCAAAGTGTAGAAAGTAAAAGTCTAGACTGTGGGTCCTTGGATAGGACTCCTATATTAAATTCCATCCAATGAATAATTCGGGACCATTGTGGAAGGGGGCAGAAAGATTTTAAGAGCCACAGAGACGGTACAAGGCTGTTCAAATTTCTTTTCAATTGGTATGACAAAACACTCTGATGAAACCAACGTGGGGAGAAAAGGGTTTATTTGGCTCTCATATTACACTGCACAGTTCATCACTGAGGGAAAGGAAGGTACTCAGGGCAGAAACCAGAAGGCAGGAGCTGAAGAACGGGCCATGGACTAACACTGCTTACTGGGTTGCTCCCCTGTCCCATGTTCAGCCTGCTTTCTTATAAAATACAGATTCACTTGCCCAGGGGTGTCACTACTCACAATGAGTTGGTGACTCAACACATCACACAACAATCAAGAAAATACTCCACAGACATGGCCAGACCATTCCAATGGAGCCAGTTCTTCAGGTGAGGCTCCCTCAATCCACGTGTGTCAAGTTGACACTAAAGCTATACAACACAAAGACCATGTGGAAAGAGTTCTACATACTACTGGGACCTTGTTCATATTAATCTACAGCAATTGTGTCAGCAAACTCAAGCAAACAAAGCCCAGCATAGAACTGTGAAAATGGGCAGCAGACCCCAATTTTAGCAGAACTATTGGCTGCTGATCACTGCGGGGTGAGAAAAAGCTGATCTTCCTAAAAGGGAGGGGAAGATGTCTAAACCTCAGTGGATGGACTTGTACTGAAGGACATCTGGGGTCACTAGCCTGACATGATAGGCCTTAACATATGTGACACAATTCATGGAACCTAGTGGGGTGGGACTATGCGAGGATGCCAATGGAGAAGTGGTTCTAAAGATGATTAAGATATTCTGTATGTAATACACAAGTATTTAATAATAAAATTTACCAAAAATACACTGTGGAACTCTATGACTGCTTAAATTTTATTTCATATATACATACCAGACAACATTTTAAGTTAAAATAATTCCTCTGTATGATTTCAAACAAAACATTTCCAGCTGACTGTTAAATAGCTGACATAGTAAAGGATGTATCACACAGATACAATTTTTTTCTCTCCTAAAAAAGTAAAGTATTAGTTTTACTCTAGCTGCTTGAGATGCTTTTTCGAGTTAGAAGTCACAATTCTCCATGGGAATGAACTAAATTCCAAGCACATTACCTAAGGTATTGTTCTCCTGAGCCTAAATTTCAGCTAATGAAGCAAAGCCAATACAGACACATCTATTATTTTCACACAGGGAATAGACTCATAGGGTGAATAAAATTGGCAATTAACCAAAAATACCCAAACTAAGCCTTAAATTGAACAATCTCCAAAATAAATACAAAGCCTAAATACTTTGAGTGTGAAGATGTTAATGTAACTAAATGACTAGTCTTTAATGAATGGATTTTAGAGTGTTTCCTAATATTGATAATATAGTATGAAGCTTAATAGATTTTTATTATTTCTGATTTATTTTACCTTTTTCCCCAAGAAATGACTTTATTGATTACACCAAAACCTAGAAGCCAAGAGAAATTTACTTTGTAATGGTTGATTTATATTAGGTTTACATAGAGCGTAAAGATTGTTAGCTCATGACTTTACATTACTTAGTTTACACAAAATCAAAAATGTATTTCACAAGACAATATTTCTTATTATTTATGAATATTAAAAATTGTACTGTTAGATTAGAAAGTCTAGTTACCTCTAAATTGACAAACCTCTAGAGTTTGTCAGATAACATTAAAAAGTTGTTAATTCTAATGTAAGTAAGCTCTGTCTCTAACCACGTTGTTCTGGATAGTTCACAGTCAAGAGAAGAGGAAAAAAAATGCATGTTCACAAGATTTTGGCAGTACTTGTTGGTACAGTGAATTTTATATTTACCCTTGTTCCTTAATAATTATGACATTTAACTTTCCCTAAAAGCTAGATGCTCTGATTTAAAAATATATTTTTATTGAAGTTTTGTGCATTTCATACATCATTTCTCATTCCAATTCAGATTAATTTCCCTTTCCATGTCCCCAAGTTCATGCATTCAGCCATGCATGTATTGTATCTTTTCCTGAGTCTTTTTAAAGTTTTTCAAAGCAGAGGATTATTTTGGGGGGGGGAGAACTTTACTGTTTCAGTCTGTTCTTTGTACCAGTTCTTTTGTTGTTGCGGTCCTCTCCAATTTGTATTGTTTTAACAAATGCATATATATATATATATATATATATATATATATGTGTGTGTGTGTGTTTGTTATATATGTCACATATATATGTGATATATATGTATGTATATACATATATATATTATATATATATAATAATGCCATATTACTTTACGTCAATATACAGTCGCCTTAGTACCTTATGTCATCTGAAAATACGCTGTATGTTATTCCAAAACATTTCTCAGGATCGGCGCTTTCCCTTTTAATTTTATATTACTCTAATATGCCTACAGACATACCTCCACTCATATACAAATTACAAAATCTGAAACAATTGATAGGGTTAATTCTAGAGCCCATTAGAGATTTAAATTATATAGAGTACACGTTGCTTTCAGATAAAGTGAAATGTAAACTTTGAACATTGTTCGATCGAGATCTCCCAAGACCACTAAAGTGCAGGTACCAGGGCATGAGCTAAAGAGCATCCGCCCCCCCCACCAACTGGATTCAAAGGCATCTGAAGGAGGCAAGCCTTCAACACAGTGAAGAAGCATGTTGGGCCTCACTTGGAATACAGGCAAGAGAGAAGCCCATATGCCAGAATGCGAAGAAAGCAGACAATCAGGGAAAAGGTGTGGCATAATCCCAAACCAAGCTCTACCAAACCTGTGGGAGATTCCTGTGGACCACTGGGATCCCCCTGGGGATGGCGCCCAGACACCGATATCAGAAACAAATCATTCAAACCTACTGTAAAAGAAAGCAAATTATGAAGTGCAAATCAAAGAATTAAGAAAAGCGAACGAGATAAACTCAGGGAAGGAAGTGGAAACACTGAAAAATCCCATGCTGAAAAAGATAAGGAAACCAATCAACGTGAGCAAAGTCGTATCAGGACAGAGTTTGAGAAGCCCTAAAAGGAGATGGAAATACTAAAGAATCAAAAAGAGGAAATGAAAGGAAATCAAACATTCATCCAACCAAGAGGAAAGGGATGGAAAAAGCCTCAGAAGCAGAATGGAGAAGCAGAACAAAGAATATCCAGCCCTGGAATAACACAGAACAATTAAAAACCTAAGTAAAGATTATGACAAGTTTTAAAATACACAGAAGTGGAACAAACCAGGAACTGTGGGATCCTATGAAATGATTCAAAAGCTCTCATCACTTGAATAGATGAATTAGAAGAATCCAAGAGAATGTAATTGATCAGCTCTTCAACAGAATAATAGGATGAAAAATTTCCCAACTAAAAAAAAAACAACCATCCAAATAAAAGGAGCACATAGAACTCCAACAAAGACAAGATCAGGAAAAGAAACTCTGCCACACGCCACAATCATAGTTAAAATGCTAGACACCAAAAACCAAAGACAAAACCTAAGGCCACAATAGAAAAACAGCAAGTGACCTAGAAGGGGAAACCTATCAGAATTACAAACTGACTACTCACAATGCAAACTATGAAAGCAGAAGACCGGACAAAAGACAGTGCCCAGTGGTTAAAGGACAATTAGATGTCAACCAAGTTACGTATACCCAAGCAAAAATGGGTTGTATTATAGTTGAGGAGAGAGAAAAACCTTTACCGATGACATAAACAAGATGAAAGAAGTAGGTCCAAAAAACCAACCCTTCAGAGAAGACATTGAAGCAATTCAAAGGGCAGAAAGAGAGGAGCAACAATCCCAGGCACCTAGAAAGATAATCAGATAAGAAGCTAACTGCAGAAGCAAAAAACGTCAAATGGATATCAAGGCAAAAGGAAGCAACACAGATCTGTCAGTCATAACCTTAAATATTGAAGTGGACTAAATTCCCCCAATCAAAAGACATAGACTGGGATATTGAATTAGCAAACAGAATCCAAGTGATATGGCTGTCTATAAGAAAACCATCTCAACCTCAAGGTTAGGCATCAATTTAAGTGAAAGGAGGGAAAAAAAAATATTCCAAGGAAATGGTACCAAAAGAAAAGCACAGAGATGGTTTGCTATTTTAATACCAGACAAGATAGTCCTTTACAAGTAAAAGAAATCAGAAGGACAAAGAAGGCCATTACATTTTTATCAAAGGAACAATTCACCAGGAATATTTTCACAAATATGATATATATGCCCCAAACTCTGGTGACCAAATTTTATAAAGACAATTCTCCAGGACCAAATTCACACAATAACCCCAGTACACTCAATAGGGGGGAGGTTTCAATACCCCATTGAGCCCTTGGACAGGTCAACAGGACAAATAATAACAGAGAGACATCTGAACTGACAATAGGATACACCAAATGGACCTCAGAGACCTCTACCAAATATCCACCCTTGTACCAGAGAACACACTTTCTACTCAGCACCCCAGGGAATATTCTCCAAAATCTACCACATACGGGGACAACGAAGAATCCTCCACAAATGCAAAAAGATTGAAATAAGTTTATCCATTCTATCAGACCACAAGTGCAATAAATCTCAACAATATCCACACCAGGATAAGTCCTACTGTCTAAAACAAGAAAACAATGGAGGCTAAACAACACACTCTTTGAATAATGATGGGTCAAGGAAGAGAATAAATAAAGAAATAAAGCATTCCTGGAACTGAATTGACAATGCCAATACAATAAAAACAAACCAATGGGATACCTTAAAGCATTTCCTAAGAGGGAAGTTTAGAGCCCCGGAATGGGTTGCATACATTAGAAAAACAGAAAAGGCACAAGTGAATGATCTAACACTGCAGATAAAAGCACTTAAGAGACAAAAACAGATGAACCTTTAATGCAACAGACAGGAAGAAATAACAAAAATCAGAGCAGAAATCAATGAAATAGAAACAAAGAAAACAATATAAAAAAATTAATGAATCCAAAAGTTGGTTCTTTGAAAGAATAAACAAGATAGACAGACCTCTAGCCCAGTTAACCAAAAGAAAGAAGGATCAACTCCAAGTCAATACAATCTGTGATGAAAAGGGAAATATCACAACAGACAATGAAAAGATCCAGAAAATCATATTGGAATACTTCAAAAACCTATACTCTACCAAGTTTCAAACCTAGAAGAAATGAATGAATATCTGAAATCCTGGGAATCACTGAAGCTCAACAAAGAAGAGATCGACAGCTTAAACAGACCCATAATACATGAAGAAATTGAAGATGTAATAAGAAACCTCCCAACAAAAAAAAAGCCCAGGACCAGACAGTTTCACGGCTGAATTCTATAAAACATTTCAAAAAGACCTACAACCATTATTACTGAAATTGTTTAGAAGGATACAAACAGAGGGAATTCTCCCAAATTCCTTCTATTAATCCTGCATTTATAGAATCATGCTATTACCAAAACCAGGCAAAGATACAAGTAAAAAGGAGAACTACAGACCCGTCTCCCTAATGAACACAGATGCCAAAATTCTAAACAGGATACTGGAAAATTGCCTACAGACTCGCATCAAGAAGATCATCCATCATGACCAAATGTGATTCATACCAGAGATGCAAGGATGGTTCAACATACGAAAATCAATAAATATCATCAAGCACATAAATGGAATGAAAGACAAAAACCACACCATCATCTCAATTGATGCGGAAAAAAAGCCTTTGACAAAATCCAGCATCCCTTCATGCTTAAAGTCCTAGAGGGAATTGGATTGGAAGGATCATTCCTCAATGTAATCAAAGCCATATACATGAAACCCACAGTCAATATCATCTTAAATGGGGAAAAGACAGAAACATTCCCTTTAAATGTAAGAACTCTGGAGAGATGGCCTAGCGGTTAAGAGCGCCGACCGCTCTTTCAGAGGACCCGGGTTCGATCCCCAGCACCCACATGGCGGCTGAGAACCGTCTGAAACTCCAATTCCAGGATAACTCCAGCTCCAGGGGAATCCGACACCCACTTCTGACCTCTGCAGCATTGCATGACACGGGTGCACAGACTTGCATGCAGACAGTACATTTGTACACATACAGAAATAAATAAAAATTAATAAAAAAAAATTAAAGGTAGGAACTCAGCAAGGCTGCCCCCTGTGACCACTCCTCTTCAATATAGTGCTTGAAACACTTGCTAGAGTAATAAGGCAAGAAAAGGAAATTAAAGGAGTACTAATTGGAAAAGAGGAAGTCAAGCTATCCCTATTTGCTTATGATATGATTGTTTACTTAAGGGATGCTAAAATCTCCACCAGAAAACTCCTAGAAATGATTAACAGCTTCAGCAAAGTGGCAGAATAAAATATTAGACTTGGATGAACTTGCCATCTGACCCAGCCATACCATCCTTGGCATGTGCCCACAAGACTCATCTTACCACAGAGATACATGCACAGCCATGTTTATTGCAGCTCTCTTCAGAATAGCAAGGAGCTGGAAACAACCCAAGTGTCCCTCAACTGACGAGTGGATAGAGAAAATGTGGTACATCTACACAATGGAGTTCTATGCAGCAGTAAAGAAAGATGACATCATGAGCTTTGCAGGAAAATGGCTGGAGCTAGAAGACATCATGCTGAGTGAAGTAACATAGTCCCAGAAAAACAAATGATGAGTGGTATCCCTCATCTGTGGATGCTAGTGCCAATTACCTAGTTGCAAGTATTTCTTGTGCATGGCCTCTTGAGCTTTTGTCCAAGCAGTTGGGAGTTATGTATATTGGAAACAACAAGAACAACAACAAGAGAGGACTGCATCAAAGAACTGACTGAAATAGTGAACTTCTGCTCAAAACTGTCAACTTCCACATTGAGAATATCGAGAAGACTGAGAAAGAGATGAAAAGTATGTTTGGCAGAATACATGTGCTCTGGTAGGGTGGGGACATAGGGTGGGGAACACGGGACTAGATTTGATAATCTTGTACAAAATATATATTAGACAATAAATAAAAAAAGAAACAGAAACCACAGAAGATATCGAGGTGGAAAATGAACAATCAAGATGTGGAAGGACGAAAAAATATTGTTCAGTTTGCCTTACAACTAGGTACTTGTTGCTAGTATCCACAAATGAGGTATACTATGTGTCATTTGTTTCTCTGGGACCTGTGTTACTTCACATAGCATAATGGCTTCAAGTTCCATCCGTGTACCTGCAAAGTCCATGATGTCATTTTTCTTTACTTCTGCATAGAACTCTGTTATGTAGATGTACCACATTTTCTCTATCCATTCATTGGCTGAGGGGGACTTGGGTTGATTCCAACTGCTCACTATTGTGAAGAGAGCTGCAGCAAACATTGAAATGCATTCATATTTGTGGTAGGATGTCTTGTCGTTATATGCCCAGGAGTGGTATGAGTGAGTCAGGTGGTAGGCTCATTTTGAGTCTTTAAAGGGTTCTCCACACTGCTTTCTATAGTGGTTTTATGAGTTTACATTCCCGCCAGTAGTGAATGACTGTTCCCCTTTCCCAACAACCTCTCCAGACTTTGGTATCATTCTTTTTCTTGATCCTAGCCAGTCTTAAGGAAGTGAGATGATATCTTAAAGTGGTTTTAATTTTTTTTTACCATTTCCTTAATTATCAGCGATGTTGAACACTTTTTAGGAAATAAAGATGGTTTCTCAGCCATCTTTATTTCCTCACTTGTGAAGTCTCTGTTCAGTTCTTTACTTCATCTTTTTTGAGTAGTCATTAGTTTTCTTAGTTCTTTATTTTTTGAGTAGTTTATGTAGTCTTAAAATTAATGCTCTATCAGATATATCAGCAGTGAGGGTTTCTTCCCACTCTGTGGATTTTCTCTTCAGATCTGTGATTGTTTCTTTCACTGTGCAGAATCTTACTCTCTGATTTTTTAAAACAGTATTTTTCTTGATTCAATAAACTAATAAAAAACAGAATTCTTGTCTTTTCATTTTATTTTTAATGCTTTTATTGATGTTTTGTGTATTTCATACATCATTTCTCAGTTCAGTTGAAAGATATTCCCTTTTCCCTTCCCCCCACCCCACCTCAGATCATGCACTCTGCCATAACTGTCCTGCATCTTTCTCTCAGTCTTTTTATTTTTAGGAATTCACCTTTTCCTTCTTTAATTTTATATTACTCTAAAATATATACACGTACTTTCCACTCATATACAGTAATTACAGAGTCTGAGAATAAGTGTTGGATTGATTCTAAAGCCTGTTAAGTGATTTAAATTATACCAACATAGTTGCTTTCAGATAAACAGAAATATAACAATAATGTTGTTCAGTTGCATTTCATCTGGGGATTTCTTGTTAGCATCGACAATTGAGGGAGTCCATTCACCACGTTGTAGATGTGTCACTTAGGCATGAGCCATTCTCATACCATGTCTGTGTGTGTCCAATTGTGGGACTCCATACTATTCTCATCTAGGGAAAAGAAGCTTCTTTTCTGAGGGGTGTCTGGGATATTTGTCTGTAAATATAAGGATAATTATATTGGATTTAGTAAAATGTTACCTTAGCATAAATTGTCTAAGATCTATGAACTCTCCAGATATGTGCATCTGATTATGTTCACAATATCACACAAGTTATCTTACACTTAGTGGGCTTTAGGTCTAATTTGTTAGGCATTGATTTACCCCAAGATAGAAGTGCTAATATTGCATCATGCCATATACTGTGCTGCTCATCGATGTGGATATTTGGTCTTGAGGCTGATGTTGGACCAATTGATGATCTCCCTTCGTGACTTGCATAGTGCTCTCCACAGTTATGACAGCTAGCCTTCTAGGGGTGGTGGCTTCCAGGTCAGATCCAGCTCCACTGCTCAAGATCCAGTCTCTGAAGTATGTCCTGTCTTCTGCAATAGGGTCTTACCTTCAGATTCTGGGAGGCAATCAATTGTTCTGGCAATAGACTATAATTTGTGGAGTCTCCTCGACTACTGTTGCCAACAACTCAAAGGGAGGTTTCTCCTGTCAGGTACCGTTTTTTGATATGCAGCCTTCATCTTTGCACATGGCCTCAGGTAGTGATATTGTATGTGTAATTTGTCAAAAGATTGTTAGACTAATATGAGTCTCTCCAATTTTTTTAACCAAACTAGCATTATTTATTCTCTCTCTGTCTCTCTGTCTCTCTCTGTCTCTCTGTCTCTCTCTGTCTCTCTGTCTCTCTGTCTCTGTCTCTCTGTCTCTGTCTCTCTCTCTCTGTCTCTCTCTCTCTCTCTCTCTAACTGTCTAGCCCTCTACCATATCTTCTCCATGACTTCTCTATTTAAAGTATCCCCATTTCTCCCTTGATACAGTGAGGCTTCTATGGCCCCTCTTCTTTTGGGCTCCTTTTCCCCTGTTTATAGCCCTGTTTCTTTCTACAACCCTTCAACTCCCCTCCCATTTAGATACCCTGATGTTATCCATTTATCCTTTAGTTATACTTGTTACCTACTAGCCTTCTGTCTCAGGCTCCGTTTTTCCCTTTATCTTCCTGGTTCCTTCTCATTTACCAGGTTCCTCCAGTCCAGATATATACTTACTTACAAGGATTTGGTGCTAGGATCCTCAAATTAGGAACAATATATGTTGTTTGTTTTTCTGACTCTGTGTCACTTCACTTACCATAACATCTTCTAGTTCCATCCATTTACCTACAAATTTGATCATGTTATCTTTATTGCTGCATTCAACTCCATTTTATAAGTATACCACATTTTCATTATCCACTCATCAGCTGAGGGACACTAAGGTTGCTTCCAGCTCCTCCCTATAGTGAAAAGAGTAGCAATAATCATGGATGTGCAAGTATCTCTGCAGTAGGATGAATCCTTTAGGTATACACTTAGGTGTGGTATGACTGGGTCAAATGGTAGGTTCAGTTTAAGTCTCTTAAGTGTTCTCCACACTACTTTCCATAGGGCTTGCAGGAGTGTGCAATCCCACCAGCAGTGAATGATTGTTCCCCTTTCCCCACAATCTATGCAGGATATGACATCATTTATTTTCTTGATCATATCCTGTATTACTGTGGTAAAATGAAATCTTAAACTGGATTAAATTTGCATTTCTTTAGCTACTAAAGATGTTGAACTCTTTACAAGATATTTCTTAGCCATTTTTACTTCTTCTCTCAAGAAGGTTCTGTTCAGATCTTTAGTCCATCTTTTAACTGCATCATTTGTTTTCTTGGTCCTTTGTTTTTGAGTAATTTATATAATCTGGAGGTTAAACTTCTGGCAGATGTGCCACTGGTGAATATTTCCTCTCACATTGGGTGTTGTCTCTTCACTTCTTTGATTGTTTCCATTGCTGTATAGAAACTTTTTTGTTAATGATGTCCCACAAGTTTATTGTAGACCTTAATTCCTGTGCAACTACTGTCTGATTTAGAAAGCGTTTTCCTACACTAATATTTTGTATGTTACTGCCAATGTTTTCTTCTGACTTTTTTTCAGAGTTTCAGGTTTCTGATTTGGGTCTTTAATCAATTTAGAGTTGACTTTTTTGTGAGGTGAATGTAAGGGTTTAGTTCCATTCTTCTACAGGTGATGATAAAGTTTTTGCCAGCTCAAGACACTGCATTTCCTCCATTGAGTGTTCTTGGCCCCATTGTCAAATATCAGGTGGATGAAATTGCATGTACTCAAATCTGCATCTTTAACTTTGTTACATTGATCTACAGGTCTATTTTTGTATCAATACCACGCTGTTTTTACTACTGTAGCTCTGAAATATAATTGGAAATCTGGTATAGTATTCACCCTATATTATTCTTATGCTCAGGGTTGCTTTGGCTATCTGGGATCTTTTCTGTTTCCATACGAATTTTAAGATTTTTTTCTAATTCTGTGATGAAGTCATGGGATTTTGATTGAGATTGCATTGAACTTATAAATTACAATGGGTAGGATGGTCATTTTAATTATATTAATTTTTCTAATCCATGAGCTTGGAAAGTCCTTCCAACTTCTGGTGGCTTCCTCAGTCTCCTTATTCAATGATTAAAATTTTCACTGTAGAGTTCATTAATGTCTTTGGTCAGGTTTGTTCTGAAATTATTTTTTTGAAGCTATTGTGACTGACAGGGTTTCCATCTACTCCTTCTCCAATTGCTTGTTTTTGTTATATAGCAAAGCTACTGATTTTTGTAGATTAATTTTGTAACCTGCCACTTAACTGAATCTGTTTATTATTTCTAACAGTTTTCTGGTGGAATTTTTGGTATTGCTTAGGTATAATATCATATAATCTGCACAACAGGATAGTTTGACCTCTTCTTTTCTAATTAGTACTCATTTAATTTCCTTCTCTTGTCTAATTGCTCAAGCAAGAGTTTCAAGCACTATATTGAAATGGAGTGGAGATAGTGGGCAGACTTTATGGTGAATGCTTCTAATTTTCCTTCATTTAGAATGATGTTGGCTGTGGGTTTGTTGTATGTAGCTTCAATTATGTTGAGGTGCATTCTCTCCAGTCCAGTTCCCTCTAGGACTTTAATGGTAAGGGCATGTTGAATTTTACCAAATGCCTTTTCTGCACGAATTCTGATAATCATGTGATTTTTGTCTTTGAGTCCATTTATATAATTTATAACATTTGACTTATGTATGTTGAACCTTCTCTGGAATAAATTCAACCTGATCATGGTAGGTGACTTTTTTGATTTGTGTCTTTATGCAGTTTTCAAGTATTTGTTGATGTTTTGGCCTCTATATTCATTAAGGATATGGGTCTATAGGTTTCATTTTTAGTTATACTTTGCCTGGTTTGGGTATTAGACTGATGCTGGCTTCATAGAAGGAATTTTGGAGATTTCTTTCTGTTTCTATCTTTTTGAATACCTGAAGCAGTATAGATTATAAGTCCTCTTTTTTTTTTTTTATTTTTTTTTTTTTGGTCTTTTTGAAACAGGGTCTCCCTGTAGCTCCAGCTGTCCTGGAACTCACTCTGTAGTTCAGGCTGGCCTTGAACTCACAAAGATCCGCCTGCCTCTGCCTCCCATGTGCTAGGATTAAAGGCATGCACCACCACGCCCGGCCAGATTATAAATCCTCTTTAAATGTTTCATAGAATTCTGCCATAAATCTATTTGTGCCTGGGCATATTTTTCAGTTGAGAAGTTTTGCATTACTGCTTCAATTTCCTTATATGCTATTTGTCTGTTTAATTATTTGATTTCTTCTTGGTTAAGCTTTGGTGGTTCCTATGATTTCAGATATTTACCCATTTCTTATAGGTTTTCAAATTTAATAGAGTATAAGTTTTTTTTTTTTACTTTTTATTTATTTATTTATTTATTTTCATATGTGTAATGAATGTACTGTCTGCATGCAGGTTTGTGCACCCGTGTCATGCAATGCCACGGAGGTCAGAAGAGGGTGTCGGGCTCCCCCTGGAACTGGATTTACAGACGGTTCTCTGCCGCCATGTGGGTTCTGGGGATTGAACCCGGGTCCTCTGCAAGAGCAGTTGGTGCTCTTAACCGCTAGGCCATCTCTCCAGCCCATAGAGTATAAGTTTTTAAAGTATTCCCGTATAATGTTCTGGATCTTTTTGTTCTCTGTTGTGATGTCTCCCCTTTCATCTCTAATTTTGTTTATTTGGGGTTGCTCTTCCTTTATTTTGGATAACTGGGCTAAAGGTCTGTCTATCTTGTTTAGCCTTTCAAAGAATCAGTTCTTGTTTTCTTCCTTTCTATTTCATTAATCTCTGCTCTGCTTTTTGTATTTTCTTTTTTTAATGTTTTTTATTAATTTTGTTTTCTTTTTTAAATTTTTATTTATTTTCGTATGTATATGAATGTACAGTCTGAATGTAGGTCTGTGCACCCGTGTCATGCAATGCTGCAGAGGTCAGAAGAGGGCGTCAGAGTCCCTGGAAATGGAGTTAAAGACGGTTCTCAGCCGCCATGTGGGTACTGGGGATCCAACCTGGGTCCTCTGCAAGAGCAGTCAGTGCTCTTAATCACTAGGCCATCACCCCAGCCCTGTGTATTTTCTTCTTGTCTGCTGGTTTGGGAACTAATTTGCTGTTGTCTTTCAGGTGTCTTGAGTTGTTATGTTAAGTCATTTATTTGTGTTCTTTGTGTTTGTTTTTTAAATGTAGGCACTTAGAGCTATAAGCTTCCCACTTAGGACTGCTTTTAAAGTGCCCCAGAGGCTTTGCTATGTTGTATTGTCCTTTTGTTTAATTCCAGGGATACTTTTATGTCTTTCTTAATTTCTCCTTTGGCCCATTCATTATTTAAGAGTGTGTTGTTTAATCTCCATGTGTTCATGTAGATATTATGTCTTTTTCTGTCTATCATGTAGATATCCAACTTTATTGCATTGCCATCTGATTGAATGCTTAGAATTATTTCAATTTCCATGTATTTGCTAAGGTTTGTTCTGTGCCCAATATGTGGTGGATTTTGGAGAAAGTTCCATGGGGTGCTGAATAGAAAGTATATTCTTTGGTGCTTGGGTTGAATATTCTATAGCTGTCTGTTAGGTCCATTTGGTGAAACATATTGATCAGTTCAGAGTTCTCTGTTTATTCTTTGTCCAGTTGACCTGTCTAATGGACACAGTGGGTATTGAAGTCCCCTAATACTAGTGTGTTGGGATTAATTTCTGCCTTAAAGTCCTGTGGTATCGTGTTTAAAAAGTTGGGTGCATCAGAGTTTGGTGTGTATACATTAATGATTATAATATCTTGTTGGTTAATTTTCTTTTGATAAGAATGAAGTAACCCTCTTTATCTCTTCTGATTACTTTTAGTTCGAAATCTATTTTGTCTGACACTAGAATTGCAACTCCTGTTTACTACTTAGTGACATTTGCTGGAAATATTTTTTTCTAGCCTTTCACTTTAACATAGTGCCTCTCCTTGAATGTGAGATGGGCTTTTTGTAGACAACAAAAAGATGGATTTTGTTTCTTAATCCATTCCACTAGCTGTGTCTCTTATTTGGAGAGTTCAGTCCATAATGTTTAATGATATTTTAAGGAAAATTATATTTAATCTATAGCACAATTTGTAGGAAATAATCATCTCGATATTATTGATAGTTACAACCGATAAACATGGCATACTTCAAAATTAATTATGTATTGTATTTATTTGCCATGGTAGTGTAAAAGCTGTGACTTTACTTGTGTGTGAGGAGGGGGAAGTGACTGACTATTATGCTAAAATAACAAAGCAAATATAATAGGTGAATAATGGTTTTAAAACATGGGATACGTGGCAATTTAAGGTGGTAAGGTTTCAGATAAACATCTCAGTGTTTATGAATTAGGCCTCATGAATGAATTACATATTCTGATACTAAAATAAAACAGATTTTTCTGAGTTTTTGAGATTTTCATGCAGTATGGTTTGATGATATTTATATCCCCTCCCCTACCTGCACCTATCTCCACTGCCCCTGACCAAATACACACACACACACACACACACACACACGTGTGTGTGTGTGTGTGTGTGTGTGTGTGTGTAAAACATAGGCTTATAAAGTCTGATTTGTGTCCCCAAATGTTCTTCAATGTAGATTCATACTCTGGGCCCACCAAGTGTCCCATCCTTGTTAAGACATTCTTTTTTTAAATTTTTTTTAAATATTCTTTTTTTTATTTTATTTATTTTTGTATGTGTATGAGTGTACTGTCTGCATGTAGGTTTGTGCACCTGTGCCGCGCAATGCCACAGAGGTCAGAAGAGGGCGTCAGATTCCCCTGGAACTGGAGTTCTCCTGGAATTGGAGTTACAGACGGCTCTCAGCCACCTTGTGGGTGTTGGGGATCGAGCCCGCATCCTCTGCAAGAGCAGTCGGCGCCCTCAACCTCTAGGCCAGCTCTCCAGCACCGTAAGACACTCCTAAACCATCCCTGTAGCCATCACCTACCAAAAATTCCTTAGAATGGGTTAGGATTTTTTACCCTCTCCCTCATGTCTATACAGGGATTTTTTTTCTGGTTAGTGCTTGCAACTGACTTGCTCATGCTGTCATCATTACTGTGATTTCATATGAATAAATAGTCACTTGACTGCATGACTTCCCTGGTGATCTCTCCTGCTCTTTCAATCTATGCACCTTCTCTTCCTCAAGGAAATCTGAGCCTTGGGAGGCAGGGGCCTGAAATAGGTCTCCTACACAGTCTGCAGCTCCTTCTTCACTGCACATTGGCCAATTGTGTGTTTCTGCATTAATAACCATCTGCTGTATAAGGAAACTTCTCTGGTAAGAGTTGATAGATAGTTTCAACATATGTGTAGAAATTGGACTGAAGATATATGACTTAGAGTAAAGCATCTCACAGACAATTATCTCTGTATTTGGCCAGTTCTGGAACTCTGTAATAATCTCCATCCATTACAAATAATATTCTTTGGTGAGGATTGAGAGGTACAAATGTCTGTATATTTATGAAAATATATATTTAGAATGAAGTAAAAAACTGCACCAGTCTAAGGATGTGGCAAAAGTAGATTTCTTTGTCTGTGTTTATTGAACCACACACAAGTTCCCTCTCTCTTAATAGGCCTTCCTCCTCATTAGAAAGTGGATTACGCCTGCATAAAAGCCCCCTTATTGCACCAATAGTGATAGTATGCTAAGCCTGTCTTTTTTTATTTTAGTTTTGAAGCTGGTTTGGACCATTTACCCAGACATCAGGGAGAATGCTAACAGTTCAATTCCATTTTTTGACCCAAGTCTTGTGTCTGAATTATAACCTGATTTCAGCAATAGTGCTTTACCTTGAAGTTCTGGGAGGCAATTAATGCCTGTGGCAATATAATCTGCTATTCTGGCACTCTCTTGGACTACATTGACCATCCATACAAAAGGATGTTTCTCCTATCTGGCACTCTCTTGGACTACATTGACCATCCATACAAAAGGATGTTTCTCCTATCTGGAGCAATGATTTTCTTTCTATAACTTTCATCTATACACATGCACTTGCAAATTTATTGTTTATGTATTTTTGATAGGATTCTGAATTAATGTTCTGGTATTTTAAATACCATCTAAGCATTATTTATCTCTCCTCTCACTCCCTCTGTGTCACCCTCACTCCTCACCTTTTTCTCATTTCTCCCTTAATAACAAAGGTCTCATATTGTTCTCCTATCTAGAGTTCCTCTTTCCCCTTTATCTACATAGTTCTATTTCATTTTCATGGATAATTTGGTTATATCAGGATATATACTTACATCTAGTGATTTGGAACTAAAATAAATAGATGAGAGTAAATGTTGTTTGTCTTTCTGAATATGTGTTTCACAGATTAATCCCAGTAAACTAATAGTTGTTGACTTCAATACCCCACTGAGACTGTTGGATAGGTCTACTGGACAAAAATAAACAGAGAGACATCAGAACTGAACAATACAATACACCAAAATGGACTTCACAGATATCTACAGAATATTGCACCCAAACACCAGAGAATATGCTTTCTACTCAACACCCTAAAAAACATTCTCCAAAATTGACCACATACTAGGACACAAAAGAAATGTCAACAAATACAAAAGGATTGAAATTATTCCATGCATTCTATCAGACCACAGTGCAATGAAGCTCAAGATTAACACCAGGATGAGACCTACAAACTATAAGAACACATGGAGACTAAACAATAAAATCCTGAATAATGAGTGGTCAGGGAAGAAATAATGAATTAAATAAAAGCATTCTTGGAACTAAATGAAAATGACAATACAACATAACAAAACCCGTGGGTACATTAAAATCAGTCTTAAGAGGTAAATTTATACCCCTAAGTGCCCAAATTAAAAAAATAACATAGAAAGAGAACAAATAAATGATCTAACACTGAAGCTAAAAACACCACGAGACAACAACAAATGAACCCTAAACCCAACAAACAAGAATAAATAACAAAAATCAGAGCAGAAATCCATGAAATAGAAGCAAAGAAAACAATACAAAAAAAATCAATGAACCCAAAAGCTAGTTCTGTGATAAGATAAACAAAATAGACAGACCTCTAGCCCAGTTAACCTAAAGAAAGAAAGAGCAACTCTAAATCAATAGCATTCATGATAAAAGGGGAAACAAACATCACAACATACAAAGAAATGATCCAGACAATCATATGAGAATACTTCAGAAACATATACTCTACTATACTTGAAAACCTAAGAGAAATGGATGAATATATGAAATCCTGGGATTCACCAAAGCTTAACTAAGAAGAGATTGACAGCTTAAACAGAGCCATAGTACTTGAGAAAATTGAAGATATAATAAAAAACCTCCCAACTAAAAAAAGCCCGATACCAGATGGTTTCAAAGCAGAATTCTATAAAACATTTAAAGAGGTCTTACAACCATTACTACTCAAACTTTTCAGAAGGATACAAACAGAAGAAAATGTCCCAAATTCCTTTTATGAAGCCAGCACCACTCTAATACCAAAACCAGTCAAAGACACAAGCAAAAGAGAAAACTATAGACCCATATCATTAATGAACACAGATGCAAAAATTCTCAACAAAATACTTGCAAATTGCATACGGACCCATATCTAAAAGATCATCCAACCAAGTTGGAATTGTACCAGAGATACAGGGATGGATCAACATACATAAATTAATAAATATCATAAAACACATAAATGGACTGAAAGACAAAAACCACATGATCATTTCAATCGATGCAGAAAAACCTTTTGACAAAATCCAGCATCCCTTTATGCTTAAAGTCCTAGAGGGAATTGGACTGGAGGGATCATTCCTCAATGTAATCAAAGCCATATACAAGAAACCCACAGCCAACATCATCCTAAATGGAGAAAAGTTCGAAGCATGACCCTTAAAGGAAGGAACACAGCAAGGCTGTCCATTATCACCACTCCTCTTCAATACAGTGCTTCAAATGCTTGCTAGGGCAATAAGGTGAGAAAGTGAAATTAAAGGAGTAATATTGGAAAAGAGAAAGTAAAATTATCCCTTTTTGCAGATGATATAAAAGTTTACCTAAGGGATGCTAAAACTCTACCAGAAAACATCTAGAAGTAATTATAAGTTTCAGTAAAGTAGTGGGATACAAAATAAACCTAGAAAAATCAGTAGCCTTTTTTATACCAACAATAAGCTACTGTAGATGGAATATAAGGAGATGTTCCCAGTCACAATAGCCTCAAAAAAATACCTGGGAATAAATTTAACCAAAGACACCAAAGACCTCTACAATGGAAATTTTAAAACCTTGAAGTAGGAGATTGAAAATGACATTAAAAGATGGAAAGACCTCACATGTTCATGGATTGGAAAAATTAATATGGTAACAATAATATGGTCCATTCTACCCAAATTAATATACAGATTCAATGCAATCCCAATAAAAATCCCCAAGAGATTTTTCACAGACTTGAAAAAAGAATCCTTAAATTCATATGGAAAAATAAAAGACCTCAAATAACTAAAGTATCCCTGAGTGAAAAATGTAATACAGGGGGTTTATGTTACAGGGCTGTAGTAATAAAGACAGCCTGGTACTGGCAAAAAAAAATAAAAAACAAAAACAAAAACAAACAAAAAAAAAACAACAACAACAATAACAAAAAAAACTCAGACCCATTGACCAATGGGAAAAAATTGAAGATCCAAATTTGAGCTCATATATCTTCAGCCACCTCATACTTGACAAAGGGGCCAAAAAATCTCAATGGAAGAAAGATAGCATCTTCAGCAAATGGTGTTGGCAAAACTGGATCAACATTTGCAGAAGGACAAAATTAAAACCCTACCTCTCACCCTGTACAAAAATCAACTCCAAGTAGATCAAAGATCTCAACCTGAAACCTGAAACTATGAAGGTGATAGAAGAAAAAGTCGGCAGCAACCTATAAGACATAGGTGTAGGAAAAAACTTTCTAAATCAAACAGCAGCTGCATTGGAAATAAGGACAATAACTGACAAGTGGGGCCTCATGAAAAATCAACAGCTTTTGTAACAGCTAAAGAAATAATCAAGGAAGTGAAGAGAAAACCCATAGAGTGGGAGGAAACCCTCATCAGTGGTCCATCTGACATAGCATAACCTTCATCACTGATACATCTGACAGAGCATTAACATCCAGTATATATAAACTACTTCAAAACAAAGAAGAAAACAAATGACCTACTCAAAAGATGGAGTAAAAGCTGAACAGAGACTTCACCAGTGAGGAAGTAAATATGTATGAGAAACATCTTAAAAAGTGTTCAACATCATTAGCAATTAAGGAAATGCAAATTAAAACCTCACTAATGTATCATCTCACTCCAGTAAGACTGGACAAGAGCAAGAAAACAAAAGACACCAAATGCTGGAGAGGTAGTAGGGAAAGGAGAACACTCATTCACTGCTGGTGGGAATGTAAACTCATACAACTAGTATGAAAAGCAGTGTGGAGAACCCTTAAAAGACTCAAGCTGACCCAGCCATACCACTCCTGGGTATATACCCATAAGACCCAACCTACTGCAAAGATACATACACAGCTATGTTTATTGCAGCTCTCTTCACAATAGCAAAGAACTGCAACCAACCCAAATGGCCCTCAACTGATGACTGGATAACAAAAATGTACATGTATAGAATGGAGTTCTATGCAATGTTAAACAAAGATGACATCATGAACTTTGCAGGTAAATGGAAGGAACTCGAAGCCATTATGCTATGTGAGGTGACAGGCAGAAAAAAACAGGTTTCCCTCATTTGTGAATGCTAACACCAAATCCCCAGTTGGCAGGCAAACTGAGCAATTTATTATCATATTTCATTGTATCTGAAAGCAAATGTGCTATTATAATGTGAATCTCTTAATGCGCTCTAGAATTGACCTACCACTTGTATTCACACATTGTAATTACCATATATGGGTGGAAGATATGTATTCATGTTATAAAAAAAATGAATATAAAGTTATACATTTTTTTTTACCTGCATGCAACTTTACTGTTAAAATGTGAATCCCCAAATGTGTTTTGGAATTAACCTATAGTGTATTTTCAGACTCTATAATTTTGATTTATGTGTGGAGTGTATTTTGGCATATTTTGGAATAGTATAAAATTAAAGGGAATAAAAAAAAGAGAAAGAAAACACTATTCAAAGAACTGACTGAAACAGTAAACATCTGCTTCGAAAAGGTTATAAAATACTGAGAAAAAGATGCAAGACAGGACTTAACATGTATGGCAGAATCCATGAGCTCTGGCAGGTCATGGGGGGCATAAGGGGTGGGCATGTGTGCTGGATAGCTTTAGTGTCAACTTGACACACCTGGGTTGAGGGAGCCTCAATTGGGGAATTGGCTCCATTGGATTGGCCTGTGGCCACATCTGTGGAGTATTGTCTTGATGGTCGAGCAGTGTGGGAGGGCCTGGCCCACAATGAGTGGTACCACCCTGGGCAGGTTGTTTTGTACAATATAAGAGGGCAGGCTGAGCATGCGCCAGGTGAGCAAGCCAGTGAACAGCATTCCTCCATGGCCTGTGCTTCAGCTTCTGCTTCCAGGTTCCTGCCCTGAGTTCTTGCCTTAGGCTCCCTGAGTGATGAACTGTGACCCAGGAGATGTGAGCTAAATAAACCCTTTCCTCCCCAAGTTGGTGTCAGTCAGCGTGTTTTGTCACAGCAATGGAAGACAAACCAGAAGAGCATGGATGGGGGAATGAGTCTAAATTTGATTAATAAATGTTATAGGAAATGTGCTCAATAAAAATTAACATTAAAAGAAGAAATGTTAAACAAAATGAGAAAGAATATATGAAGAATTCTGATTTGAAATATAGTTTTGTTTATGAAGTATCTAAAACTTACTTTTGAGAGGCCTAAAGAAGAAGATAAACAGGAAGTTATTAGTGAACTGTCCTTTACATTGAAGCTGTATTGCCACCCAAGATCAGTAATGACATGATTGTCCTCAGCACAGCAGGCCAATTAGAACTGAATATATTTAATATTTTCCACCAGGGAATGTATTATAGTGTCTGTGTTTAAACAACTGTGTGATCATGTGGATTAAACAGATGTTTCCATAATACTACAAATCTGTTTGCTTCATATCTCCTACTGTAAGGTACTAGAAAGACCTCTAAATTTAAGAAGAAAAAATTTTAAGAGCCAATCAATGTCACTTTTAATAAAGGGATGGTAAATAGCAAACAACCTAGTGTAAGAGGTTTATTAGTTAGCTGATTAGAATAAGAGTCTATCAGCAGGAATTATTTTGATGATTCCATTGTTGAAAAAATATTTTTATGGATTATATTTTATCATTAAGCAAAATGTTTAGTTATCCTTGTAGATAGCATTATTTTTCTGAATTAACCTTGAACATAAGAAAAAGTTCTAGTTATTAGGGGAAAGTTAATCTAGGAATAAACATGTTAAACAAATAAAGACTTAGTGGTCCTCCAGGAATCACATTCTAAGTTAAACCTATGTGGAAAGGGTAAGCTCTGTTGCTGAGAGTTTAGAAAATATTTATGGCATGCATATTTGTTTGAAGTATTTTTATTTATTTATTTATTTATTTATTTATTTATTTATTTATTTTTGTCTTTTCGAGACAGGATCTCCATGTAGCCCCAGCTGGCCTGGAACTTGCTCTGTAGACCAGGCTGGCCTTGAACTCACAAAGATCCGCCTGCCTCTGCCCCCCAAGTGCTACGATTAAAGGTGTGCGCCACCACTATTTTTATATTGTTTAATATTCTGAGCTACTTAAAACGAGACTATAGACATGAAGCAAAACGTTTTGTAGTACAATTGAGAAAAATACTGGATAATTAACAATATAAAAGATTTTTTGAAAAATTTTAAATATATTTTAGTGATGTTTTGTGTATTTCATACATTATTTCTCAGTCCAATTTAGACACATTCCCCTTTACATGCCCCCATCCAACCCGAGTTCATGCATTCTGCCATATATCTTGCATTGTTCTCTTGGTCTTTTTAAAGTTTTTCTCTGCAGAGGTTTATTGTTTTGGGCAGAAGTTAACTGTTTCAGTCAGTTCTTTGACTCAGTCCTCTTGTCATTGCAGTTCCTTCCCATTTGTATTGCTCCAACATATGCATATGTGTGTGTGTGTGTGTGTGTGTGTGTGTGTGTGTGTGTCATGTATATACCAAAATTATGACCTCTGACAATAAACTATATGCTTCCAAAATATGTTTTGGAGTTCACATTTTTTCCCTTTAATTTTGTATTACTCTAAAATATGAATACGTACCCTCCACCCATATACTGCAATTGCAAAGTCTAAAATTAAGTGGTAAGTTAATTCTAAAGCCCATTAAGGGATTGGCATTATAGCATCTCAGTTGCTTCCAGATAAAAATAAATATAACATTGACATTGCTCAGCTTGCCTTTCAACTAGGGATTTGGTGCTAGCATCCACAAATGAGGAATAGCATTCACAGTTTGTTTTTTTCTGGGACTGTGTTACTATACTTAGCATAATGGCTTCAAGGTCCATCCATTTATCTGTAAAGTTCATGATGTCCTCTTTCTTTACCACTGCATAGAATTCCACTGTGTAGATGTACTACATTCTCTCTATCCTCTCCTTGGTTGGAGGACACTTGGGTTGCTTCCACTTCTTCCCATTGTGAAGAAAACTTCAATAAACATAGATGTGCATATATCTCTATTATAGGATGAGTATTGCGGGTATGTACTCAGGAGTGGTATGAAGTTAGCCACTTTATTTTATGGCATGATTCAATAGCTACAGGAACTACTGTATATTTAAATTAATTATTTATTATAGGGATCTGGATTACCTATTTGGTGGTAAACTTAAAATATTTAAGATTGGACACATCCTATTCTACTTCTATTATTGGGCTTTTCTCTTAGCAATCCAGATCTCTAGTACTTCCTCCTGGTCCAGAACCATCCATTGTTTCCTGAGACCCTGGACTCACAACAGATAAATTTTTCAGTCTGGTTAGTCAGACCCTTCACATGCAGTCTCCAATCCCATCTTGCCTTTTTATTCCTGACAGCAGCCTTATATCCTGGATCTCTCAACCCAAAATCTGTTTTGGATTACCAAAATCATGGTAAATCAGACTTTTTTACAGTAAGTCTGATCTTGTCCACTGCTCCTTTACTTCCCCTCCAGCCTGAGAGAGAAACTCTGCTTTCCCTAGTCACACATCCTGTTCTCTTTCTAGTCTTGGGCATAGGTCATATTTTTTCAAACTCACTAGTATTAGGGGACTTCAACACCCCACCATCTCCATTTGACAGTTGAAGTAGACAAAGAGCAAACAGAGAGACCTGTGAAATAAACAATGTCGTCCATCAAATAGACCTAACAGACATCAACCAAATATTCCACCAAGCAGCAAAGAATATATTTTCTACCCAGCCTCCCTGCAACTTTCTCCAAAATCAAGCAGATGCTTGGGGACAAAATAAACCTCAACTGTGGGAAAACCCAGTTTAAGTTAGGTATGAATGGGCTAGTTTTCTAGTCAACACCTCTCCGAGACACAGGTGGAAGTCATGAGACTTCACTTACCCCACCCCATGGGAGGGCAGCAGCTTCTGACCCAGCAACAACATGATGTTGGGGTCTGGAATTGGCCCTGAGAGATGATGTCTTTCAGCTTATAAAATTGACTTGCAACATATAAAAATGTTTTTTTTTTTTCATTACCATCAGACAAAATCCAGGTCCCTTATTTTGTGGTTGTGTAGGGTGAAGCAGGCCTGAGTGGCCTGTGCTACCATGTGCCTAGAAGGAGGACTATCAGCTCACCAGCCTGAAGAGTTGTTTGCCATCAGTATAGACTGGGGGAGCCTATCAGGACCCAGTCTGAAATTCCAGACTTGGAGTCATCAACTCCTGGGCTAGTGAAGGTGGCACAGCCAGTTGGAGTGGCGTTCTGCCTCTCAGGCTAAGAATCTGAGAGGGGTAGTAGCCACTCAGGTTGGGCTGCAGACTGTAGCCTGCTGGCACCTAGGAGGAGATGCCAGCTTCTACAGGGAGGAAGCTGCTGGCAGCAGTCTCTCTTAGCAGGATGGAGCTACATCTCTCTCAGCAGGGAATGTGCATCCCACACTCAACAAATACAACAGAAACAACAACAGTAATAATACCATGCATTTGATAACAGCATAATCCATTGAGTCTTTAAATAAACACTGGGGGCTGGAGAGATGGCCTAGCAGTTAAGAGCACCGCCCGCTCTTGTAGAGGACCAAGTTTCGATCCCCAGCACCCACATGGTGTCCAAGAGCTGTCTGAAACTCCAATTCCAGGAGAACTCCAGTTCCAGGGGAGTCCGACACCCTCTTCTGACCTCCGCAGGGTTGCACGTCACGGGTACACAGACTTGCATGCAGACAATACATTAATACACATACGGAAATAAATAAAATTAAAAAAAATTAAATAAACACTGGAAGAAGCCTAGTAACCACATGATCTCATGAAGATGAAAAACACAGTCTTCAATGATGAATGGATTTAAAGAGAAATTTAGAAAGAAATAAAAGTATTCCTAGAAATAAATGAAAAGACAATCAATAAAATAAAATATCTTGGAAGGTTTAAAAGCAGTCCTGAGAGGGAAGTTTATAGATCCAAGTGCTTACATAAAAACAATCAGAAAGAGCACAAAACATGGGATGACATTGCAACTGAAGACTATTGAAAGACCGCAACAAATGAAATACAAACCCAGCAGGCAGAAGAAATAACACAAATCAGAGCAGAAATTACTGAACTAGAAACAAAGAAAAGAATACAAAGAATCAATTAATTCAAGAGAGGGTTCTTTGAAAGAATAAACAAGATAGATAGAACCTTAGCCCAGTTAACTAAAAGAAAGAGCAATTCCAAACCAACAAAACTAAGTGTGTAAGAGTAAACATTTTAACAGACAATGAAAAGATCCTGAACATTATAAGAGATTATTTTAAAAACCTATACTCTACTTTTGTGCCAGTACTAGGCTATCATTATGACTATAGCCCTGTATGATAGCTTGAAGTCTAGTAAGGTGATCCTCCCTGTATTGCATATTTCGCTCAGGGTTGTTTTAGCTATTTGGGGTCTTTTGTTTTTCCATATGAATTTAAGGATTTTTTTCAAGCCTATGAAGAAAATCATGGGGATTTTAATTGTGATTATATCGAATATGTATATTAATTTGGGTAGAATGGACATTTTTACTATATTAATTTTTCCAATCCATCTTTTGATGTCATCTTCAATCTCCTTCTGGGGTTTAAAATTTTTGTTGTAGAGATCTTTGGTGCATTTGGTTATGTTTGTTCCCAGGACCCATTGACCAATGGAACAACATTGAAGTTCCAAACTTGAGCTCAAACAATTTCAGCCTCCTTATATTTGACGAAGGGGCCAAAAAAGCTCATTGGAGGAAAGACAGCATCTTCAGCAAATGGTGTTGGCAAAACTGGATCACCATACATAGAAGAACAAAAATAAACCCCTACCTCTCACCCTGTACAAAAATCAACTCCAAACTGATTGAGGACCTGAATCCTGCAACTCTGAAGGTGATAGAAGAAAAAGTTGGTAGCAATCTACAAGACATAAGAGTAGGAAAAGACTTTCTAAATCAAACAGCAGCTGTGCAGGTAATAAGGTCAACAGCTGACAAGTAGGACCTTATCAAACTCAAAAGCTTCTGTACAGCAAAGGAAACAATCAAGGAAGTGAATAGAAAACCCACAAAGTGGGAGGAAATCTTCACAGTGATACATCTGACAGACCATTAACATCCAGAATATATAAACTACTCACAAAACAAAGAAGTAAGACTCAAAAGATGACATAAAGAGCTGAACAGAGATTTCACCACTGAGGAAGTAAAGATTGCTGAAAAAAAACCTTAAAAAGTGTTCAACATCATTAATAATTAAGGAAATGTAAATTAAAACCACTCCAAGATTTCATTTCACTCCAGTAAGATGGGCTAAGGTCAAGAAAACAAAAGACATCAAATGTTGGAGAGGATGTGGGGAAAGGGGAACACTCACCCACTGCTGGTGGAAATGTAAACTCATACAACTACTATGGAATGCAGTGCAGAGAACCCTTAAAGGACTCAAAATGAGTCTACCACCTGACCCAGTCATACCACTCCTGGGTATATACCCACAAGACTCATTCTACTGCAAAGATACATCACATCTATTTTTATTGCAGCTCTCTTCACAATAGACAAGAGCTGGAACCAACCCAAATGCCCCTCAACCAATGAGTGGATGGAGAAAATATGGTACACCTACACAATGGAGTTCTATCTAGCAGTGAAGAAAGATGACATCATGAATTTTGCAGGTAAATGGATAGAACTAGAAGCCATTATGCTAAGTGGAGTAACACAGTCCTAGAAAAACAAATGATGAATGATATCCCTCATCTGTGGATGCTAGAAGCAAATAACTAGTAGTAAGGCAAACAGCAATGTTTTCTTTTGCCTGAAAGCAACTGTACCAATATAATGTGAATACCTTAATGGGTTCTAGAATCAACCTACCACTTATCTTCAGACTTTCGTAATTGTGGTATTGGGGGGACGACAATATGTATGCATACTTTAGAGTAATATAAAATTAAATGAGAAAATGTTAAAAAATAAAAAAAAAATTGAAATAATTATTCTAGGAAACATCCATGATTGATCTATAAGTTTTAAAACTGATAAATATAAGAAATGATAATGAAAAATGTGTGCCAAATAAGGTTTGCAGTGGAGAAGGTCACATAATGCAGCCACACTATCTTATTTTTCTCCTATACTCACTATGACTTAACAGAACATATCACCTTCAAGTGTATGAAAGGTTTTAATAGAATACTTAATTCGATTTTAAGATAATTAAATTTGATTATTCTTGCTCTGTGTAATTAAAAATTTGAGGCAATCAACATTTTAAATGTATACATTCAGTACAAAATTTTAATTTTTATTTTCTAAATATTTTTAACAAATCTTTATATAGTCTTCCTTTTGTCTTAAGAAATAGATTACAGGAAATTGATTAAATTATAGCTTCATAATGCATTTTCAGATACTATAAAACTATATATTCATAGATTCCAGAAGCATTGCAGATACTGAGATTTGTACTGCTTGATATCCCCTGTACTAAATTCTCACATTTTCAATTGGTATTTCTTCTATTTTATGGTATTAATTGTCCCATATTTTCCCTTTCTTATATGACGTATCATTAGAGTTTGCCAAGGACAGAGGGTATATCGAAGCAATACAAGTTGGAGAGAAAAAAAGTCTAATATAGTGTATTAGTCACTTTTCTGTTGTTGTGATAATACCACCATGGGAAGGGAACTTATAAAAGGAAGAGTTTATTTGAGCTTATGATTGATGGTTCCAGGGAATTTGAGTCCATTGTGGCTGGAGGCATTGTGGCCAGGACTGGAGCAGAAAGCTGAGGTTCACATCTCCCAATGAGTACAGGAAGGCAAGAGAGAGAGTGAGACTAGAGACTGCAAGGATTATTAAACTCATTAAGCCTGCCCCCAGTGACATACTTCTTCCAGCATGGTCACAACTTCTAAGACCTCCCAGAACAGTGCCACCAACTGGGGACACAATGTCTGAATACTTAAAGCCTATGCAGGACACTATCATTCAAACCACCACATTCCACTCCCTGGCCCCCATAGGCTCATGACCATATAAAATGTAAAATGCATTTAGTCCCACCTTAAAAGTCCCCATAGTCTTTACCAGTCTCAATTCTACTTAAAAGTCTACAGTCCAAAGTCTCTTCTGAGACCAAGGCTAATCTCTTAACTGTAAGGTCCTGTAAAATCAAAAGACAAATTACATACTCCCAACATACAGTGGAACCAAATACACATTACCATTCCAAAAGGGAGGAATAGAGGCATAGTAAAGAAATACTGGACCAAAACCTGCAGGGCAAACACCAAGTCCAGTAGCTCCATGTGCAACTTCTGGGACTTGACTTCCAAAGGGATTAGATGGCTCAGCTCTTCCAGCCTTGCTTGCAACATACATCTCTTCCTTAGGCTGGTACCACTCCCTGCATGCAGCTCTCCTTAGCAAATATCTCACAGCTCTGGTATCTCCAATGCCTTCTTGGGGTCTCCACTGCCAACCAGGCTTCATATTTACAGCTTCACACAATGTCCTATCAGGGCCTTCTTTGTTCAGACATATGACTGCTGCACTCTGCCTGGCCTCTGCGGCTCTCCAAAACCATGTAGGAAGAACTGATGACCCCTTCACTCTTGCATCCTTCATGCCTCTAAAGGCAGCACAATGAGAATGAAACTCTGGAGTTTGGCTGCAAGTTTGGGATGAACCCTGAACCCCAGCTGACTTCAACCACATTTGCAACTTTTCTCTGCTCTGGACTTGGACCAGAAAACCCTTTCAGTATTTTCATTTCAAATGTTGGAGGCTTAGCTGGGTGTGATCTTGCCCTGAAGGTACTGTTTCTGTTGTTTACTTGAGGCCTCTCCTTTTTAATCTCACTTTTTCCATTGTTTACTTGTAAATAGCTAGGCCTCTCCTTAATCACTTTAATCTCATTATCAAAGAGACCCTCTCCTTCACGTGCCTTGGCCCCACCTTCAATCTTCCTAGTGCACTTATTAGATCCAAACTGTGCATTCTGCATTTATTTCTGCCCCATCTGCTCTTTTTCACTGTATATCTGGACAATGTTCACCATTAATAACCACACTACCATTTCCACATTAGGCTGTCTTGAAATATCCGCCACCAAAGACATTAGTCCATTCCTTTTCAACTTAGCATCAGGCAAGCATTTGGGCTATGGGCAAACTGTGGCCAGACTCTTTGCCAAAATATCCCAGTTTCTGCCTTAGTCTTTATTTTCCTCTGGAATTACATTTTGTGCAGCAATGCTTTCTTCCAGGCTTCTACTAGAATGACCCCTTAAGCTCTGCTTACTGTAGTCAACAACTTTTCTAGCCCAAAGTTCCAAAGTCTTCCACATTTCTCCAAACACCCACATGGTCAGGTTCTTCACAGCCAACAGCCCACTCTCTGGTACCAAATAACTCAGTACCAAATAATTGTATTAGTCACTTTTCTGTTGCTGTGATAAAACCACCATGACCAAGGGAACTTATAAAAGGAAGAGTTTATCTGTTCCAGGGAATTCAAGTCCATGGTGGCTTTAGGCATAGTGGCCAGGGCTGGAGCAGAAAGCTGAGATTCACATCTCACAATGAGTACAGGAAATCAAGAGAGAGAGCAAGACTGGAGACAGCAAGGCTTGTTAAACTCACTAACCCTGCCCCCAATGATGTACTTCCTCCAGCATGGCCACGACTTGTAAGATCTCCCGGATCTCCCAGAACAGTGCCACCAACTGGGGACAAAATGTTTGAATACTTAAAGCCTATGGGGGACACTCTCATTCAAACCACCACATATAACAAGAAATTATATTTTATTGGATTAATTTTATATAGATGGAAAATGTGTGCACGGTGAAAATTTAACATTTAAAATATGATTTAGGCCTCGCTACTCATTAAGAATCCAAATTCTTGTATAAGCTAGCATATAAAAAATTAGGAAAATTGAGCTGAGACTTATTTAAAAGAATACAGTTATTTTGTGGCTGCTTTGCCTTCATCTTATAGTGTTCTCTGTCTTAATAAATTTTGGGGGCTGGAGAGATGGCCTAGTAGTTAAGAGAGCCAACTGCTCTTGCAGAGGCCATGGGTTTGATTCCCAGCACCCACAAGGAAGCTGAGAATCATCTTTAACTCCAGTTCCAGGGGAATCCGACACCCTCTTCTGACCTCTACAGCATTTCATGACACGGATGCACAAACCTATATGCAGACAGTACATTCATACACATAAAAAATAAATAAAATTAAAAATAAATTTAATTAGATGTAATTAACAAAGTGAAAATGCGTCAGATGACACTCTCCTCAGAAGGTGCTGTGTAGCCAGGCATCTCCATCAGCTCCTGCATTACAGTCACGTTGCCCTCTCTAACTTGTGTCATAGTAAGTGTAGAACTTCTTGGTTTTTTTCCACAATCTTGGTATTGTTTCCTTCCAGACTGTCACTCATAGTTCCTCCTAAGCTTTTGTGACATATAACCTATTTTAATAACTTTCTTATTTCTCTAATTTCTGTAATTGCATATTTTCTTTTACCTGACCCACTAATCATTGTCAAAGAGAAATCACCCTTCATGTATCTTAGAGTTTCTTTGCAAGATCAGAAACCTTGTACACATTCATAATACACTCTATTGGGATAGCAACTACAAGTTCAGAAAAGAAAAGTATACTAGAAAAATCATATTCCAATGGCTCCAAGTGGCAAGTAAAATGAATGACATTACTCAAGACAGCTAAGTAAATGGTGTGATTTTTTCATTGGAGTTCACCAATAATAGAAGTTTTGATAGCAATCGTTGTGCTTAACTGTCCCTTCAAAAGTTAGAAGTTGACTTTTTTTTTTTTGGTCTTTTTGAGACAGGGTCTCCCTGTAGCCCCAGCTGTCCTGGAACTCATTCTGTAGACCAGGCTGGCCTTGAACGCACAAAGATCTGCCTGCCTCTCCCTCCCAAGTGTTAGGATTAAAGGAGTGCACCACCATGCCAGGTTAGAAGTTGACTATTTTTCTATAGGATTTATTACTTTAAATGAGGTACAGATATGGACAGATGATAACATTCCATATATGTATGACTTTATATCTTTATATAATCTGTCTAAAGTATTTGAGTTTCTACAATTGTTTCTATTATTAGAAAAGCAATATGTAATTTTCCTTAAGACCTTTGCAATGAAATAATATCTATGTCTTAATAAAGATAGAATTTCTGCTTCATGAATTTCTATTCTACAAAAATTCAGAAACATCTCAAAATCAAAATAAGTAAATATTATATATCAATAAGCATTAAAATATTGTTTAATTAAATATTTCTTATTTTAAGCGTGTTTATATCACCTTTGGTTCAGTGAGTTCCTAAAAGTTCTTAGAAGGCTCAGTACATGGTAACACTTACAATGCAGATGTACAATGATGAAAGAATAACACATGCAAACACCTATGGAGAAAAATCTCATGATTGAAGTTCAGGGAACCATAAGCCATCTTCCAAGACTTCCTCTGAAAGAGTCAAAAGGGCACATTTAACTATCTAAGAAATAGTTGGAGCATGGCATGTGCATTATTTGCAAGAGAATTTCTCTGATGTTTCAGTCCCTGGGGATTTAACTTCAGTTTGATCAAGTAGGCCATCCTATCTGACAAATAACCAAATTCCAGACACCTGGAAGGAAAACATATAAATGTTATTATTTATGCAAATTTTTCAGCCATGGTGACCCACATTTGAAAATTAATGTGGGAAACTCCTCCAAATCTAATGTATGTGCTATAAAACAAGAAGTAACATTATAAGTTTTCATCTCAAATGATAGCCATTAAGACTTTCTATACTATTTATTTCCTGCACACCATAAGTTAACAATTTGAATGAAAATACAAGTGAATAAGTACCATTGCTGTTATCAAGACCAGTAGTTCAAGTCATTGCTTTTAGTTTAGGAATGTTTGAGGGTATTGACTTATGCTTCTATTTTAGGCAGATATGGTAATAATCACTGCTTCATATAAATAACTAATGGGCATATGGTTTAGCAGATTTGTCTTAGCTTGAAAGGCATTGCTTTCTTAATTTTCCAATTTTATATACTTACTTACTGAGACACCCACCTCTTGAATTACAGTATCTGGTTTTATTTTCATCTTTTCATGCTTATGGTAATGAGAATCATATCTTAGCTCAATTTATGGATAATTTACAAACTATAAAAGAACTAAACACTCTTTTAGGAGTTAGGTATTTTATTCTCTTGATTCTTGAAAATATTTGAATATGTTTCTATGAAAACATATAGTATTTTATGTGAGAATTCATTATTTCTTTCATCAAACTATGAACTTCTAAGAATCAAAGTTATATTTAGGTTACTACAAGTTGTTCAAAATATTTTTTCTAATAAGCAAATATCTGTACACCATAGTCAGTACATTAGTTGCAATATCATTATTTGTAGAAACTGATTATTAGTAAAGTAACCAATTGGGTCTTGCAAACCTAAGATGAAAATAAGGAAAGATAATAACATAGATAGGAGTCTAAATGAAATACTGTTGGTAGAGTCATAGAGTACATTCATATTAGATCCATTTAAACTTATAAACCTAAAGAGAAAAACATGTCATATTTTACAAACCTAACCACATGGAGGCTCACATTAAAAATAATTTCTAAGTATATAGTTGCTGTAAAAAAATGGTGAAAAGGGTAATTCGCTCCTTAAATTAGAGACCGTTCTCTTCCCACCAAGAGCTAGGAAAGTTACATAAACCCTCCCACAGCAGCAGGCAATTAGATTCATACATGTTCCTTGATATTTACAGCAGCTGTAGCTAGCAGACCTGGAGGAGAGTTCTACCTCCCGGAGCTCTAGAATTTGCAAAAATCTGTGCATAAGAAATAGGAACAGAAATAACTAGAACTATGAAATTCACTTGATAAAAACAGTTTTTAAAATTGGTGCTTGTAACAAGCCAAACTACAGAGCCTGAGAATCCTCTCTGCTGCCCATCCCAGTCTTTCACACAAGGACTTGGCCACTTGATAAGACTTTTAATTTAATTCATCAAAATCAGAGACGTCACGTATCAGAAAAATGGTGCTACACAATTACCCATTTCTTTAAAAGTCATATCGGTACTCCTATGAAATTTTTTTTTAACACACACCAGAATCTCAGTGTAATTTCACTTGAAGATTCATAACTATTCACTCCAAATTTATTTAGTAGTACATTCTTTGGTACACATTTTGTTGCTTTCTTATAAAAACACAAGTATAACTGTTAAGGTTGCAAAAAGGCCCATAATCTCAACTAGTTAGCAGTGTAATACTCTCTTGGTATCTCTGGTCTTGTTAGAGACACAGCTTTCCAGTTTGTCCAGTAAGTCACCTGGTCAGTGGATCACTCCTTGAAAGGAATATTTATCTTCACCCATGCTAAAGAGACAGTACAGTAGACAGTGTATTAATGAGATGGTGAACATTTCTTAACCTGAAAAATTCAGTTCTTTTGGCTAGAGTTCCTGACAGACACATGTCTCTCTGTAATTTTTGTGTGCTTTTCTGAAATTTTCAGAAAAGCAAAATTACTCCTTATCGTTATATTACTTTTCTAACCATGCTTTCCTTAGCACTTTGGGATGCCCTACCATTTTGGGTTTCTTTGCTTTCTCTCATAAACTCTCTTTCCATACCTGTCATGTGGTTATCTGTCTGACCTCCATGGTGGCTTCTAACTTCAGGGCCTCATGGCTTCAATTGGTTCATTTTATTTTCTTTCCCTTCTCTCATCAATTTTCCCCTTAAGGCTACTGTTGAGAGTCATAGTTTGCCTACCCTGAGGATTTTTGTTTTTGAATCCTAATAAAGTTACCTTTTGTTTGAGCCCATTCTTAAATTATTTTATGAATAAGATTAAGGACCATTTAGAGGATATTGTTTCTCCCCTGTATCATAAGAAATGTCTTTTTTTTTTTCTTTTACATCTTCTACACTATATAGGAATAGACTTTTTGTTTCATAGATTTGCTCTTGGTTCAGCCATTTGGCTCTTCAGTATCCTGTGGGCATTAGACCCACACTACTGCCTCTTTCCTGGCTTTCCCTTTCAGAATTTCCGACTTCTGGTGTTAACATCAAGCTTGCTCCAGTGGCATCAGATGAGTATGAATGTGGGAGAGGTCCCCGTTTTCTTTTTCTTTCTATATACTTTTGTTTTTATTTCCATTTACAGTGAATTTATGCACATTTTTAATACATAATTTCTAAAAACAAAGTTAAATAAAGGATTTGTATTAAAAAGGCCCCTATTTCTGCTTGACTCCTATCTCACCTTCAGTCTCGCTAAACTTGGAGAACTTTTTACTGATTTTACTTTTTCCTGAGGGAAGTACTTTTAAGTCACTAAAAATCTGTTTATTTATTTATTTATTATTTTATTTGGTCTTTTTTTAAGACAGGGTTTCTCTGTAGCTCTGGCGGTACTGGAACTCACTCTGTAGTCCAGGCTGGCCTTGAACTGGCAGAAATCTGCCTGCCTCTGCCTCCCAAGTGCTAGGATTAAAGGCCTGTACCACCACGCCCAGCTAAAAATCTGTTTATAACACTATTTGTTATGTAATCTGCATTGAATTTTATATAGTGACTTTCTGCTAGGTGAGCATTCAGCTTTCCTACATTCCTACTGTAGTCCTGTAGTTCTTACCTTCATGATCTTATCTTCGTTTTACTTTTTAAATCTTTTCATCTGTTAGTTTTATATATTCAAGCATTTTAAATGTATATTCATTTCCTGCAACAGCAATTGCAGTTAATGTTGGCCACTTTCTGTGGAAAATAAAGATATTGGAATTCTTTACCTACAGTTCAGCTTTTTTTCCTTTCATTTCTTAAACAACTTATTGTTTCTCACTTTCTTTTAAATATATATTTAATAACATTTATATTCTTTCTTTCTTTTTAATTTTTTTTTAAATTTTAATTTAATTTAATTTTTTTTATTTATGTGTATGAATGTATTGTCTGCATGTAGGTTTGTGTACCCGTGTCGTGCAATGCCGCGGAGGTCAGAAGAGGGCGTTGGATTCCCCTGGTACTTGAGTTCTCCTGGAATTGGAGTTACAGATGGTTCCCAGCCACCATGTGGGTGCTGGGGATCGAACCCGGGTCCTCTGCAAGAGCAGTTGGTGCTTTTAACCGCTAGGCCATCTCTCCAGCCCACAATTATATTCTTTCTAAAAACAAGCAGGGGAATTATATATTCTATAAAAATGTTAAATTAATGAAAAATGTCTGGCTACTTAAACTATGAAAATCAGGGAAAACAAAAACAAAAAAGGTATTATGAGAACAAAGTTAAAAGGACTGAATTTTTAAGAATATACAATCTATTCCTTAATAGTGGAAGAGGAGTCTTTTGCATAAATCTCACTAGGTTAAATAACTGGACAAACAAAATAAAGTATTAGTAATATTTAACCAGTTTTGGGGCCTAGAATTTTGAAGACTGGCAACTCCCGCTTATGCATCTAGAGAAACAGAAGGCCAGTTCTTCCACTGCCATGGAGAAGATTGTGGCTCTGTTGAGGCCACCATACAATAGAGAGGATACAGAATAACTTTGACAGTTACGATTAAATAAAGTTTTATATGTCATTATTTTAAATCAACAGAAATTGGACTGAATCCATGTGTATTCACCATGCTAGCCAAGCCACTATCTGGTTATCAGTGAGAGACCTAAGATGATCTCACATGACAGTTTTGTACACCAAAATAGCATCCAGATAACTAACTGATCCATAGGCTAATATATTTTCTTGATAAGAGTTAGTACATTTTTTATAATACTATAAAAAACTAAAAGTATTCACTATATGCTTATATATTTGAACACATGGCCCCAGGTTGGTTGGAAGTTTGTTCAGGTTATGGAAGCCTTAGGAAGTAGTGCCTTGCTGGTGTGAACATCACTGGGGCTTGGCTTTGAGGGTTTATAGTACAATCCCACTTCCTGTTCTCTCTGTCTGGTTCCTCTGCATGAATGAAAGTGTGGTCAACAAGGTTCCTGCTTCTTACACTCTGCTTGACCTTTTCAAATTTTTTCTGTCTCTATTCTTCGGAATGCTTATGCCATAATAAACCATTTTTTTCTTATATTGTTTTAGTGAGGATCTTCTATCACAACCAAAAAAAAAGAACTAATTCAGAAGTTGGTACCAGAGAAAATGTAGTGCCACTGTAATAAACTTGACCATGAGGGCTTTATGCATGTCAACTATTTTGTGGGAAAGTTTGGAAATCTTGACAGGGAAAGACATTGGATGTTGGAAGCAAAGCTTAATGGCTGTTCAAATGTCAGATTTGAAGATATGGATGCTGTAGAAGCCTTGCTTGGGCAGTTTGAGAGGTAAACAAGCACTCTATCAGAAAAATGGTTAGGGGTGATTCGTGTTATATTTTAACAAAAATTGACTGCCAACTTGCATGAGGCCGAGGTAAAAAGTAATTAATAATTTTCCTTAGCAGAAGAAATTTCAAGATTGTGTAACATTGAGTCTGTCACGTGGTTATTACTGATTACTCTGATGTAGGTAAAAAAATAATAAACATCAACAAGTGCTTAATCGCATTTATACCTCCCTCTCCCTCCCATATATGCATCTCCCACTCCCCAAAAGATTTCATGTATTCTGTCATATATGTTAGGTCCCTCATGTCAAGATTTTGTACCCAGATGTCCCTTGGTAAAAAAAAAAAAAATCATCAATTGCAATCTAGTCAGCCAAACTAGAGTCACTCCCTTAAAGAACATCTACTCTGCCTCAACCAGCAGTAATTGGCTTCTAATAGTTCCTCCATTAGGTTTGGGGCCTGCTGCCCATTTTCTTCTTTCTATGCTGTGGTTTTGTCTGATTGAGTCAACATGCTGTCAACATTGTTGTAATTTTATATGACCAAGTTCCTAGAGACCGGAAAACCTCTGTTTCCATATGGTAACTTATCAACCCTGACTCTTGCAAACTTTCTGCCCTCTCTTCCACAAAGTTCTCTGAGCCCGGGTGGCTGAGGTTTAATATAGGAGTTCTAGCCAGGGACATATGTCCTGAAGTCTCTTATGCTCTAAAACTTAGACCTTTGTGGCTTTCTGTGTGCATTTTACTCTGTTTTATAAGGAAGCTTCATTGGTGAGAGTCGAGGGATATATTAGTATTCTCTCTATCCCCTGTTCCACTATGTTTCATGGTTTCAAGGTTCCACTATAGATGTGCCACTTTGGGCTGAGCATATCTCAGACAAATGGTCTCTGTGTGGGCCCAGTTGTGGAACTCTACCTCCATCTGTTAGTTGTAAAAATAAGGATCCATATTTAGCATATGGTAAGAAATTCCATTTGTTCACAGATACGATTTTCTCTAAGATCTATGACATCTCCAACCATATGTATTTGGCCATATTTGCAGTACCACCCATGATTTTTCTCCCATTGATATGGCTTCAATTTAAATAAGATAACAGTTGATTATTCCACCAGATAACAGTGCCACTACTCGGCCACCAATTGAGGTAGTTCCCTGAGACTGTGATTGTGTTTATTAGGTTTTAGAGCTGGGCCATTGATTGATTTTCTAGCTTAGCAGCTTGCATGGTAGCCTCTAGAACTTTGTGAGCTAGTCTTCAGGGAGAAATCTTGCAGGTCATTTCCACCCCCAATGCTCCAAACCCTGAATTGGAAGTAGTGTCTTCCCTTCCAAGTTCTGGGAGGTAAGCAAGGGCAATGTCAGTAGCTTGTGTTATTTTAGGAGTCTCTTGGACTACTGTCACTGGCAAATCCAAGCAGGTTTCTATTGTCTGGCACTTTGTTCCTTGTTACATAGCCTTCAGGTATACAATTGCATACTTGCTCAGATATTCTATGTGTGTTTTCACTGGAAGAGTGAGTTAATGTATTTGCCTCTGGCTTTTTACACCACATAAGCTTCATTTATCTCACCTCTTTCTTCCTCTAACCTCCCTCCTTCCACCCTACTTTAAGTGTCCTCATTTCCCCCTACATAATGGATGTCTCCTATTATCTACACATCTTGATTTCCTTCTTTCCTTTGTCTGCATGGTTCCTTGGAGACCTTCTCTCCTCCTTCTAACTTAAGTACTCTCTTTTCCTCAATTTCCCCTGCTACTGTTCCACCTGTTTCTTATTTCCCCCTCCCTTCAACTGTTAATTTGGCTTTACCTCCATGCTTCTTTCCTTTCTTTCCATTTTTCTGGCTCCTGCTGTTTCATCATCATATTTGCTCACATAAAAGGGATGCATACTAAGTTCCACAACTTTTCTCAGTTTGTATTACTTCACTTAGTATAACGGTTTCTAGTTCCATTAATTTACCTGAAAGTTTCATAATTTTATCTTTCTTTACAAATACATAGAATTCCATTTGCCTATGAAATTTGTAATTTTGTCTTTCTTTTCCACTGCATAGAAATCCTTTATGTAAATCTATTACATTTTCATTATCAATTCAGGAATTGAGGGTCATTTAGTTGTTTCTATTTGTTAGCTATTATGAAAAGAGAAGCAACAAACATGGATGTACAGGTATCTCAACAGTAGGATGAGTCCTTTGCATATATGTAAATGAATGGAATAATCAGATCATATGATAGATTCACTTTTAGTTTCTTAAGAGTTTTCTGTCTTGCTTTCCATAGTGGTTGCAGAACTTTGTATCCCCACCAGTAGTGAATGAGCATTCCCCTTTCTCCACATCCCCAACAACATTTTGTGTCTTGTTCTCTTGGCCTTAGCTAGTCTGACTAGGATAGGATGAAATGTTAAAGTGGTTTTCATGTACATTTCTCTAATTACTAAGGATGTTGAGCACTTTTTAAGGTGTTTATTACCTATTTGTATATCTTCATTCTAGAATTCTCTGTTTTGTCCTTAGGCCATTATTTTAATGGGTCATTTACTTTCTTCTATCCTTGTATTGAGTTTCTTTTTCTATATTCTGGGTATTGATCCTCTGTAGGATCTGTAACAGGTCAAGACTTTCTCCCATTCTTCAATTCTTTGTCAGTTTCTTTTTTTATTAATTTTTTATTTATTTCTGTATGTGTATGAATGTACTGCCTGCATGCAAGTTTGTGCACCCGTGATGTGCAATGCCGCGGAGGTCAGAAGAGGGTCTCGGACTCCCCCGGAACTGGAGTTCTCCTGGAGTTGGAGTTTCAGATGGTTCTCGGCCACCATGTGGCTGCTGGGGATCGAACCCGGGTCTTCTGTAAGAGCAGTCGGTGCTCTTAACCGCAAGGCCATCTCTCCATCCCCGTCAGTTTCTTTTGATGTACAGACGTTTTTCAATTTAATTAGGTCCTATCTTGGATACTTTGTCAAATATCAGGAGGCTGAATTTGCATGAATTTATGTTTTGGTCTTGTATTATGTTCCATTGTAGATCAATCTACTTGTGTCTGATTTTTTTCAAGTACCATGATGTTTTTATAATAATAACTCTGTTATACATCTTGCCTTCCCATATGGTAATCCCTCCAGAATTGTTCTTTGTAGTCAGGCTTGCCTTGGCTATTCTAGGATTCCACATGAATTTTAGGATAGATTTTTTTTTTTTTTAGATTTCCTTTTATTTTTTATTTATTTATTTTTTTTACTTTCTTTTTTTTTATTGATGCTTTTTTATAATTCTGTGAAGAACATCATGAGGATTTTGATTGAGATTGTATTGAATCTACAAATTGATTGCCCTTGGTAGAAATGATCATTTTTAGAGATCTTAACGGCCTTTTATTCGGTTTATTCTTAGAAATGTTTGGAGGCTATTGTGAATGGGTCTACATGTACCCTTTCTCTGATTGCTTTTTATTGGTATATAGAAAGGCTACTGATTTTTGCAAATTGATTTTTAAACTGCCACTTTGCTGAAAGTTTTAATCATTTCTAGGAATTTTCTGTGAATTTTTGGGATCTCTTATGTATAATATCAAATTGCCAGCAAAAAAAAAAAATTTTTTTTGACCTTTTCTCATTAGACCTCCTTTAATTTTCTTCTCTTGTTTTATTGCTCTAGCATAAATTTTACTCATTATATTGAACAAGAGTAGAGATAGTGGGCAACCTTTTCTTGCTGCTTATCTTAATGAAAATGCTCCCAGTTTTTCCTCCATTTGGAAAAAAATACTGGGTGTGATTTTGTTGTATGTAGCTTCAATTATGTATGTTTCCTGCAATCCAATTTCCTTTAGGACTTTTAACATGAATACAAGTAACCATGCACTTTTTGACTTTAAGTCCATTATACGATTTATTACATTTATGGACATATATATTGAACCATTTCTGCATTTCTGGAATAAAAGCAACTTGACCACGGTGGATGATTTTTTGTTATGTGTCTTTATGCAGTTTTCAAGTATTTGGTTAAGAATCTTTGCATCTATATTCACTAAGGACACAGTCCATTATTTCTCTGTGTGTGTGTGTGTGTGTGTGTGTGTGTTTCTCAGATTTGGGTATTGGAGTGGTGCCGACTTCAAAAGTATGAAGCTTGGGAGTTCTTTTGTTTCTATCTTTTTAAATAATTTAACAAGTATTGGTTGTAGGTTGTCTTTCAATGTCTCATAGAATTATGCTGTGAATCCATCTGGGACTGGGTATTTTTTTTGTTTGAGGAGTTTTGTATTGGTATTCAAAATAGTTATTTGTTATGGGTCTGTTTCAGCTGTTGATGACTTCTTAGTTTAAATTTTGTATTTTTCATGAATTTATAAATTCATCCAATTTTTTAGCTAAAATTCAATAAGAGTATAGGTTTTAAAAGTACTGCTTTGTAATGTTCTGATTTTTTTTTTAATGTCTGAAACCCTTCCATCTCTGATTTTGTCAATTTGGATTTGTTCTTTCTTTCTTTTGGATATTAGGCTAATGGTTTGTCTATCTTGTTTACCTTTTCAAAGAACCAGGACTTAGATACATTGATTTTTTTTTGTATTATTTTATTTGTTCCTATCTCATTAATTTCTGCCCTGGTATTTGTTATTTCTTCTCATCTACCAGTCTAGCATTTTGTTGTTTCTTGCCTTTAAGATTCTTAAGTTGTACTGTGAAGTCATTTACATTTACTCTTCCTGATTTTGTAGTCTAGGCACTTAGAGCTAAAACCTTCCCTCCTATGATTGCTATTAAATTGTCCCAGGTTGTGTTGTATTATCATTTTCATTTATTTTCAAGAATACTTTTATTTCTATCTTAATTTCTTCTTTGACCTATTCATCATTCAGGAGTATATTGCTTAATTTCCATTAGTTAGTTTAGTTCTAAGAGTCTTATTTTTGTCTGTTGATTATGTATTTTATTACATTGTGGTCTTAATATATGGAATTTTTTCAGTTTTTTTTTTTTTTTTTTTTTTTTTTTTTTTTTTTTTTTTTTTTTTTTT
>VZQC01014751.1:217866-260671 GCA_009823505.1 Rhizomys pruinosus | reverse complement strand
TTTTTTTTTTTTTTTTTTTGTATTAGTTTCCTTTGTGCCACAGTATGTGGTCAATTTTAGAGAATCTTATTTGTGCTACTGAGTAGAAAGTGGATTCTTTGGTGCTTGGGTGGAATATTCTGAAGATGTCTGTTAGGCCCATTTGATGTTAGATATTATTTAATTCAGATGTCTATGTTTATTCTTTGTCCAGTTGCCCAAGGGAAATTAGGCACTGTTCTTTCATTATTGTGGTGATTTTCAAAGTTATATGAAATAATTAGTGTTAACAATCTGCTAAAGGTGGGTGAATTAGCTAAGTTGCAGTTGTCATAGAACTAAAAAATGAGATATAGTACAATCCATAATTATTACAGAGAATTGCTCACAGTTGGTTAATGTTAAAATGCTTATTCTTGCAATACATCATCCTATTTCATTAGGTAACATTAGAAGGTCTCTGTGGAAAGATTGTGACTGATGACATGGACATTTACATCTGTATTTTGAAGTCTTCTTGATTACTCTTTTTTTTTCTTTTTTTAAAATTTGTATTTATTTTGTATGTGTATGAATGTGCTGTCTGCATGTAGGTTTGTGCACACGTGTCGTGTAATGTCGCAGAGGTCAGAAGAGGGCGTCAGATTCCCCTGCAACTGGAGTTAAGGACGGTTTTCAGCCGCCATGTGGGTGCTGATCAAACCCAAGTCGTCTGCAAGAGCAGTTGGCGCTCTTAACTGCTAGGCCATCTCTCCAGCCCTTGATTTACACTTTTGAAAAATAATGACAAACTGGTCCTTTTTTTTCCTCAAAATTTATACCAAATGCTTGCTCCTTTCTCAAAACTTAGATGAGGAAGTTAAGTGGTGACATACAAATATCCTAAGCCTATGCAGGTTTAATTTTTAAAGTGCTATATCCATCTGTTTTTTCAGATATTAAATGGCATAGGAAAAAATGAACAGAATTAATTCAAAAGGATTTATAAGCTGTTTTAAAGCAGATGTTGGTAATACAGTTAAAAATCATAATCAATTTAAACAAATATAGTAAAAATGAACTACTTAAAAAATAGAAAAGAAAATATTTTGCAATCATAAGGAAGCATAAAAATTGCCACTACTACTATTAGGATTAATGTAGTCTCTGCAAAGAATCACTAGAAATTAGCAAGGAAAAAGCCATTGAATAAAGGGTTAATTTTAAAAATAATAATGGAGGAATTTAATTATTAATATTTATGAACATATTTTATTTATATTTACATATTTATTCATAGAATTTACTTTTCATTTGCTTCAAATATCTTTATGGACTTTTTCATATTCATAAAATAGATTTTGAACATATTAAGAATTCTTTACCTATTTGCACGTCCTTACTACCATCAAACTAAATTTCATATACATATATAAATAGGGCAATAGAGTCAAATTTGTTCCCAAATCACCTTTGGTGTGGATTTAGCCACTGGAGCCTTATAAAACTACCAACATTCTTATTCTTAAACTTTTTTTTTTTTGAGACATGGTCTCCCTGTAGCCCCAGCTGTACTGGAACTCACTATGAAGACTAGGTTGGTCTCTAACGCACAGAAATCCACATGCCTCTGCCTTCTGAGTGCTGGGATTAAAGGTGTGTGCCACCAGGACAGGCTTAACTCTTATTCTTTTTTTTTTTTAATCCCAAAGTATTTAATATAGGCATTTTCACTTTTACTAAACCCTTAACTACCACATAATGTGTAGACAAAGCCAGGGCAAACCCGAATACCATTTAAATAAACTTCATTAGACATATATTTTCTAAAACTACTTGACTGAACTATGAGCTTAGGTAAACCAAGATTATTTACATGATTTTCATCTTTATTTATTATTTTTTCTTTTAATTTATTTATTTTTATTTTTTTATCAAATCTAGACACATGTCCCCCCCATTCCTGCACGCCACCAGAGCTCATGCATTCTGCCAAACATGCTTTTCATCTCTTTCTCAGTCTTTCTCAATATTCTCCATGAGGACGTTGACTGTTTTGAGCAGAAGTTCACTGTTTCAGTTAGTTCTTTGATGCAGTCCTTTCTGTTGTTGTTGTTGTTGTTTCCAATATGCATCACTCCCAGCTGCTTTGGACAAAAGCTCAACGGGCTATGCACAAGAAATACTTACAACTAGGTAACTGGCACTAGCATCCACAGATGAGGGATACCATTTGTCGTTTGTTTTTCTGGGGCTGTGTTACTTCACTCAGCATGATGTCCTCTAGCTCCAGCCATTTTCCTGCAAAGCTCAGGATATCATCTTTCTTTACTGCTGCAGAGAACTCCATTGTGTAGATGTACTACATTTTCTCTATCTACTCATCAGTTGAGGGGCATTCAGGTTGGTTCCATTCAGGTTGGTTCTTACTATTGTGAAGAAAGCTGAAATAAACATGGCCGTGCATGTATCTCTGCGGTGGGGTGAGACTTGAGGGTACATGCCTAGGAGTGGTATGGCTGGGTTGCGTGGCAAGTTCATTCCAAGTGTTCCAAGGGTTCTCCACACTGTTTTGCATAGTGGATGTAAGAGTTTACATTCCCACCAGCAGTGGATGTGTTCCCCTTTCCCCACAACCTCTCCAGCACTTGGTATCATTTGTTTTCTTGATCCTAGCCAGTCTTATTGGAGTAAGATGATATCTTAAAGTGGTTTTGATTTGCATTTCCTTAATGATTAGTGATGTTGAACACTTCTTAAGGTGTTTCTCAGCCATCTCTAATTCCTCACTTGTGAAGTCTCTGTTCAGCTCTTTGCTCCATCTATTGAGTGGTTCATTTGTTTTCTTTCTTCTTTGGTTTTTGAGTAGTTTCTTTATTCTGGAAATCAATTCTTTGTCAGATGTTTCTGCTGTGAAGGTTTCTCTTCACTTCCTTAATTGTTTCTTTTGATGTAGAGAAGTTTTTGAGTTTAATGAGGTCCCATTTGTCAATTGTTGACCTTAATTCTTGCACAGCTGCTGTCTGATTTAGGAAGTCTTTTCCTACACCTATGTCTTGTAGTCTGCTGCCAACTTTTTCTTCTATTGCCTTCAGAGTTTGGGGTTTCACGTTGAGGTCTTTGAGCCATCTAGAGTTGACTTTTGTACCAGGCGAGAGGTAGGGGTTTAATTTCATTCTTCTACAAGTGGTGATCCAGTTTTGCCAACACCACTTGCTGAAGATGCTGTCTTTTCTTCATTGTGGCTTCTTGGCCCCCTTGTCAAATACAAGATGACTGAAATTGTATGTGCTCAGATTTGGATCTTTGGTTTTGTTCCATTGGTCAACAGGTCTGTTTCTGTGCCAGTACCAGGCTGTTTTTATGACTATAGCCCTGTAGTATAGTTTGAAGTCTGGTATAGAGATCTCCCCTGTGTAGCTCTTTTCACTCAGGGTTGTTTTGGCTATTCAGGGTCTTTTGTTTTTCCAAATTTAACTCTTATTCTCAAAGAGACTTACTCTCCCCCTCCCATCAGCCATTGGTTGAAAATACTTCTTCAGGTAACGTTGAGGTTTCTTACCAAATTCCACATGTGAAGGCTGACATTTTGTGTGGTTAGAGCTTGAGGAATAGACGAAGGAGAAGAATCCCAAGAGAATGGTATTGATCTGATCTTCAACAGAATAATAGATGAAAATTTCCCCAAACTAAAAAAAAGACAAACCCATACAAATACAAGAACCACATAGAACTCCAAACAGACAAGATAAGAAACTCCCCACTCCATATCATATTAAAATGCTAGGCACTCAAAACAAAGACAAAATTCTGAAAGCCACAAGAGAAAAACAACAACTTAAATATCAGGGGAAACCCATCAGAATTACAACTGACTTCTCAGCAAACTATGAAAGCAAGAAGTATGTGGAGAAATGCATTCCTAGTTTTAAAGGACTATAGATGCCAACCCAGGTTACTATACCCAGAAAAAATGTTAATTATAGTTGAGGAAGAGGGAAAATTCTTCCATGACATAAACAAGATGGTAGAATACATGTCCAGAAAAGCAACCCTTCAGAAAATACTTGAAGCAATTCAAAGGACAGAAGAGAGGAGCAACTATCCCCAGGCACCTAGAAAGAGAAATTAATAAAAGCATAACTGCAGAAGTAGAAACATAAACTAAAAATTCAAATGGCTAGTAAGGTGAATGGAAGCATCACACTTCTTTCAATTATAACCTTAAATATTAATGGACTAAAATCCCCAATCAAAAGACAAAGACTGAGAGATTGAATTAGGAAACAAAACCCATCTCTATGCTGTCTACAAGAAACCCATCTCACTCTCAATGATAGGCACCAACTTAAGGTGAAGGAATAGAAAAAAATATTCCAAGCAAATGGTAACAAAAAGAAAGCAGGTGTTGTTATTTTAATATCAGACAAATTAGACTTCAAAGTAAAAGAAATCAGAAGAGACAAAGAGAGCCATTACATCTTTATCAAAGGAACAATTGACCATGAAGATTTCACAATCATGAATATATATGCACCAAACTCTGGTGCACCGAACTTTATAAAGACAATTCTCCAGGACCTTAAGTCACATATTAACACCAGAACACTCATATTAGTGGACTTCAATACACCACTGAGCCCTTTGGACAGGTCAACTGGACAAGGAATAAATAGAGAGACATCACATGGACCTCAGAGACATCTACCTAATAGTCCACCCAAATACCAGAGAATACACTTTCTACTTAGCACCCCATGGAAGATACTCCAAATTCCAATACATATTAGGACACAGAAAAAACCTCCACAAATACAAAAAGATTGAAATAATTTCATGCATTCTATCAGACCACAGTGCAATAAAGTTCAATATCAACACCAGGATAAGCCCTACTATCTACAAGAACATATGGAGACTAAGCAGCACACTCCTGAATAATGAATGGGTCAAGGAAGAAAGAAAGAAAGAAAGAAAGAAAGAAAGAAAGAAAGAAAGAAAGAAAGAAAGAAAAGCATTCCTGAAATTGAATGACAATGATAATACAACACAACAAAACCTATGAGATACTTTAAAAGCAGTCCTAAAAGGGAAGTTTAGAGTCCTGAGTGCCTACATCAGAAAAACAGAAAGAGCACAAGTGAACGATCTAACGCTGCAGCTAAAAATACTTGAGAGACAACAAATGAAACATAAACACAACAAACAGAAAGAAATAACAAAAATCAGAGTAGAAATCAATGAAATAGAAACAAAGAAAACAATACAAAAAAAAAATCAATGAATCCAAAAGTTGGTTCTTTCAGAGAACAAACAAGATAGACAGACCTCTACCCCAGTTAACCAAAAGAAAGAAAGAGCAACTCCAAATAAATAGAATCTGTGATGAAAGAGGAAATATCACAAAGAACAATGTAAAGATCCAGAAAATCATATGGGAATAATTCAAAAACCTATACTCTACTAAGTTTGAAAACCTAGGAGAAATGGATGAATATCTGAAATCCTGGGAATCGTGAAAGCATAACCAAGAAGAGATCAAAAGCTTAAACAGACCCATAATATATGAAGAAATTGAAGATATAAGAAACCTCCCAACTAAAAAATTTCCCAGGCTCAGATGGTTTCACAGCAGAATTCTAAAAAAAATTTCAAAAAAACTTACAACAATTATTACTCAAATTGTTCAGAAGGACTCAAGCAGAGGGAAATCTTCCAAAATTCCTCTCCGAAGCTAGCATCATTCTAATACCAAAACCAGGCAAAGATATAACCAAAAAGGAGAACTCTAGACCAATCTCATTAATGAACATAGATGCAAAAATTCTCAATGAAATACTTGCAAACCACATACAGACCCACATCCAAAAGATCATCCATAATGACCAAGTTGGATTCATACCAGAGATAGAGGGATGTTTCAACATACAAAAATCAATAAATATCATAAAACACATAAATGGACTGAAAGACAAAAAACACACGATCATCTCAATTGATGCAGAAAAAGTCTTTGACAAAATCCAGCATCCTTTCATGCTTAAAGTCCTATAGGGAATTGGATTGAAGGGATCATTACTCAATGTAATCAAAGCCATATACAGGAAACCCACAGCCAACATCATCCTATATGTGAAACACTTGCTATGGCAATAAGGCAAGAAAAGGAAGTTAAATGAGTACTAATTGGAAAAGAGGAAGTCAACTATCCTTTTGTTGATGATATGATTGTTTACTAAGGATGCCAAAAAACTCCACCAAAACTCCTAGAAGTGATTAATAGTTTCAGTAAAGTGGAAGGAACAAAATAACCTAGAAAAATCAGTAGCCTTTCTTTAACCAACAACAGCAACTGAAGAAGGAAACAAGACATTTCCCACTCACAATAGCCTCAAAAAAAAATAGATACCTAGGAACAACAACTAAGCAAAGACACCAAAGATCTCTACAAAACATTTAAAACCCTGTAGAAGGAAATTGAAGGAGATATCAGTAGATGGAAAGACCTCTCATGCTCATGGATTGGGAAAATTAGCATAATAAAAATGTCCGGTCTAACAAAACTAATATCCAGATTCAACGCAATACCAATTAATATCCCCAAGAGATTCTTCACAGGCTTGGAAAAAAAAAAAAAAAAGTCCTTAATTTTATATGGAAAAACAAAAGACCCATTTAGCCAAAGCAACCTGAGTGAAAAGAGCAATACAGGGGGGATCGCTATACCAGACATCAAACTATACTACAGGGCTATAGTCATAAAAACAGCCTGGTACTGGCACAAAAACAGACCAGTTGACCAATGGAATAAAACTGAAGATCCAAACCTGAGCTCATACAATTTCAGCCACCTCATATTTGACAAGGGGGCCAAGAAGACACAATGGAGGAAAGACAGCATCTTCAGCAAGTGGTGTTGACAAAATTGAATCACCATTTGTAGAAGAATAAAGTTAAACCCTTACCTCTTGCCTTGTACAAAAGTCAAGTCCGAATGGATCAAAGACTTCAACGTGAAACCCAAAATTCTGAAGGTGATAGAAGAAAAAAAGTTGACAACAGCCTACAAGATATAAGCATAGGAAAAGTCTTCCTAAATCAGACAGCAGCTGCGCAAGACATAAGATTGACAATTGACAAATGGAACTTCATTCAATTCAAAAGCTTCTGTACATCAAAAGAAACAATCAAGGAAGTGAAGAGAAAACCCACAGAGTGGAAAGAAACCTTCACTGCAGACACATCTGACGAATCATTGATTTCTAAAATATATACATTACTCAAAAAACAAAGAATTAAGGAAACAAACGAATCACTCAAAAGATGGAGCAAAGGGATGAACGGAGTCTTCACAAGTGAGGAATTAGAGATGGCTGAGAAACATTTTAAAAAATGTTCAACGTTGCTAATAATTAAGGAAATGCACATTATAATCACTTTAAGATATCATCTCACTCCAATAAGACTGGCTAGGATCAAGAAAACGAATGATACCAAGTGCTGGAGAGGTTGTGGGGAAAGGGGGACACTTATCCACCGCTGGTGGGAATGTAAACTCATACAACCACTATGGAAAGCAGTGTGGAGAACCCTTGGAAGACTCAAAATGAGCTTTCCACCTGACCCAGTGATACCACTCCTGGGTATATACCCACAAAACTCATCTTATCACAGAGATACATGCACAGCCATGTTTATTGCAGATCTGTTCACAATAGCAAAAAGCTGGAACCAACCCAAGTGCCCCTCAATTGAGGAGTGGATAGAGAAAATGTGGTACATCTACACAATGGAGTTCTATGCAGCAGAAAAGAAAGATGACATCATGAAATTTGCAGGTAAATGGATGGAACTAGAAGATATTATGTTAAGTGAAGTAACACGGTCCCAGCAAAACAAACAATGGATGGTATCCCTCACCTGTGGCTGCTACTGCCAATTACCTAGTTGTAATTATTTCTTTTTTTTATGTGTGTGAGTGTACTATCTGCATGTAGGTTGGTGCACCCATGTCGTGCAATGCCAAGGAGATCAGAAGAGGGCATCGGATTCCCCTGGAACTGGAGTTAAAGATGGTTTTTAGCCACCAGGTGGGTGCTGGGAATGGAACCCAGGTCCTCTGCAAGAGCAATCAGTGCTCTTAACTGCTGAGCAATCTTGTTCAAGGCTCCTTGAGCTTTTGTCCAAGTAGTTGGAAGTGATGCATACTGGAAAGAAGAAGAAGAAGAAGAAGAAGAAGAAGAAGAAGAAGAAGAAGAAGAAGAAGAAGAAGAAGAAGAAGAAGAAGAAGAAGAAGAAAAAGAAGAAGAAGAAGAAGAGGAGAAAAGAACTTCTGCTTGAAACAGTCAACTTCTGCATCAATAATTTTGAGAAAGACTCAGAAAAAATGAAAAACATGTTTGGTAGAATGCATGAGCTCTGGTGGGGTGGGGGGATAGGGAGGGGAACAAGGGTCTGGATTTGATTTGTAACATAACTTTGTTATATATATATATAAAGTTTTGCAAAAGTAACAGTGAAATGTAAGCAGTAGAAAGGTTTGATTATAGAACTACAGAACATTGGTCTACATGTGTGGTAATACTCAAGGCTTTGGTTGGTTATTGCCTGGGATTTTAACTATATACAGGCCCAGATATGCACAAGCATAAAAGGATAAATATGGGATTCTTTTCTGAAGCTCACATGAGGACACAGTTTTACCTTAAAGTATATCACCCAGAACCATTCCATGCCAGATTTCCCCTCCAATCCTCGGACATGAATGTGCTAGGAACACATTTTAATAGAAACTGTCTGTGATCAATGGTCATTATGGAGAGGAGAAACTTATCCACTTGTTCAGAGATAAATATATGTATAGCTTGATGTGGTACACTTTGATGGGTGATGGGTGCATTGTTCAGAGAGGGGTGTGCATATGTGCATAGTACAAACAAGCAAAGGAGCTAGGCTGCCAAGTGATTAACCCAAAGCAAGTAGAGTCCCAGGTTATTAACCTATAGCCCATGCTTTCCTTCTTCACAAAAAGTAGAAACTATTTGTTATGCTTAAAACCAATTCTTAAATATCTGGCAAACAAATTTATCAAAGTAACAAATACTTTTCTAACCAGTATTTCTATTGTGTAAACAGTGATTTGAAATATACATTAACCACTGGATTTCATGCATTCTGTCATATATGTTATGTCCTAGCTGGTCAAGCATTTGTACTCAGACTGGAGTATAGTCAGCCTTTCTAGAGTAGAGTGGGAGGGTGTGGGGACATGGATACGGGAGGGGGTATAATTTGATTAAGGTCTATTATATGAAATGCACAAAACTAAATAACAGTGTACATTGAACACTATAAATAAATGGGCTTGTTCCAAGTAAGTTGAACCATTGTTTCTAATTTAGAAAAAAATATTTTCCCTTCCCACATTCATTTCTATAGCCATGAGATACACTTTCTTCTAAGTTCAAATCGCATTTGACTCATCTGTCTTTCACTGCATCTGTCATGGGTTTTCTCTATTATTTCCCTACATCTAGATATTAAATACTAAATTGTATGAAGTATATATCAACAAATATTGTTGAACTCATTTGTGTTTATTACCTAATAAAGAACTTCAAGTATGTGGACATTAAACAGAGTTTCTCAACCAACAGATGGAACTCTTGATTGAAACCTGTCATGCTAGGCTATTTGAAGCACTTGAGATTTCAAAATTCTATAAAAATGGCTATCAGCAAGTCCATTTCTTGCAACGTCTCTTCATCCATGTAGCTGTTCCCATGGCTGACAGGTGTTCTATCATTTTATCTCAAGATTCTGTAGCAGCAGAGTTAAAATTGCTAGCAAAGCAACAGTATGATGTGAGAAGAGAAAAAGAAATGTGAATGGATATGCCTTTCCAGCTGTCTGAATTGTAAGAGCACTTCATCGTTCTAGAAACATTTATATTCAAGAAGTATTGCCTAGTATTTTCTACAACCTAAGATTCCTTACAGGCTTTTAATTCCTGTTAAGATCATTGCGGGGGTCGTAGAGAGGTGGTTGGCAAAGACCACCCTCTCCAGCTTCCTCGCCGCTGAAGATCTTCACTCTGTCGGCCTGCGACGGAGTGGGGCTGGGGAGAGTAAGTGCGCTGCCGAACCGAAAGTAACCACGGCAGGGAGTCGAGTCAGAGTGTTACAGCTCAAGCTCTCTTTATTGCAGGTTTACAGAGGCTTATATAAGCCGTGCTGGCTTCCCTACTGGGGTATGTGTCTCTTCCTAATTGGTCCTTTTTAGGAGGCTTAATTTACAAGTCCCTAATTGATCCAATCCCTTCCCTTCCTAGCATAGTCCCTAATTATCATGTTAGTAAGATAAGCCTGGAATGTCCTGTGGGCTGGAACATCCTGTGGTTCCTGTAGTTAACGAGCATCCTGTTTATCTTACGAGGAGGAAGTAAGGAGGGGAAGGGCAGGATGAAGATAAGCCTGGAATGTCCTGTGGGCTTATCTTATGTGGAGGGAAGTAAAAGTGAAACTAGCCTTTCTTGCTCGAGGGCGGGGGTGAGTTCACGAACAAACTCTAGCACAGGCTTTCTTTTGTCCTTCAGGGCTATCTTTTTGGCTATTCCATGCCATCAGATCATAACTTACTTAATCCAATTTAATTTTTCATCAAGAATTTTTCTATATTATTTGGGATATGAATAAAATTTTACTTATTATATATAATGTTGAATACATACATTACACACAACAGCATTTCAGGTTATGATTCATGCCTCTATTGTCAGGCTCTTTGCAAATTTGTTTCATGAATTATTCTTTTTCATTTGATTATTCTACTTCCTCCCCTTCTAAATAATTTCTGAAATGCTTTAAATTTATTTATTCATACTCCAGCGCCCTAAAGTATGTACAAGTATGTGCCAATTGGGAATGGCAAAATAGCTATATGGTCAAACTACTCTATGTGAACATAAAAATGTTCATGTTCCATATGTAAACTACATTGAAAGATTAACTTTAAAAATAAACAATTGTTATTCAACTGAATTCCTTCTTGCAGCAAATCTAAGAGGTAATAAGTAAGAGCAAAATCATCTTAGTTTAACAATGCTCTTACTCCAGTTTTGAGTCCCAAGTTTATACAATTCCTGCAGAATGATGTATCCTATCACTTATTCCTGTGGCTGAAACTTTATATTGAAAGCAGATGGTTATAATAAAGGAATAGTACATTTGTGATTCATATGCACTGTCAAGTATATTAATCCAACACACACACCACACACAACCACAACACACAACACCACACACCTACATATTTACAAAATGTGTCTCTCCACTCATTTATTCCCAGGATGATCATGTGAAAAACACGCACAGGAAAGCACACAACATGGAAGCCTGTTAATGGTCACATTCCAAACTACCAGAGAGAGTTTTTATATTCAAAATGTAACGTTATAATAGACAAGCATGACTCCAACGCCCAGGCAAATCCTAAACCTTATCTCACACTTATATCCCACCCCAATGGGTCGTGGAGGGAGGGTCCCATTGGTTACGAATGTTACCCACCTTAACTTAAATATTTTCACATCTCACCCGTCAAACTATTAGATAGTATTTTCCTTTTCCTACGCACGGACAGGGGAGACCCATGGTCGAGGCTATCACAATAAAAAAAAAAAAGTCACAAAAGCAACCACTGCAGTTTCAATAGCCTCGCATGCTTCAAGCTATTTCTGAGTGTCCAGCAGTGACGGCATGGTCAGAACTGAAAACAATTTTTTCAACACTAAGGCAATTTAATATCAAATAAAACAAATTAAAAACCTTTTCTTTGCTTCATCTAGAGTAGCTTGTATACTCTGGAAAATTAATGCTTTGTCATATGTATCTACTGTGAAGGTTTCTCCACTCTGTGGGTCTTATCTCCTCACTTCCATTTGTTTCTTTTGATGTAAGAAGCTTTTAAGTTTAATAGAAGTCGTGCCTATTGTCAATGTCAATCTTATGATTTCCATGTTAGCTGTCTGATTACGAGAACTTTCCTATTACCTATCTTTTAGTTTGCTAAGCTTTTTCATTCACCTCCAGAGTTTGTGTTTCACGTTGAGGTTTTTGTCCATCTGGAGTTGACCTTTGACAAAGTAAGGTAGGGGTTTTATACTCATTCTTCTACAAGTGGTGATCCAGTTTTGCCAAACACCACTTGCTGAAGATGCGTTTCTTCTCCATTTGTCTTCTTGGCCCTTGTCAAATATTGAGTGGCTGAAATTGTATGAGCTCAGGTTTGGATCTTCAGTTTTATTCCATTGGTCAACGCGTCTGTTTTGTGCCAGTACCAGCTGTTTTTATGACTATGCCCTTAGTATAGTTTGAAGTCTGGAATAGCGATCCCATGTATTGCTCTTTCCTCAGGTGTTGCTTTGGCTAAATTCGGGGTCTTTTGTTTTTCCAAAATGAAATGAGATTTTTTTTTTCCAAGCTGGAAGAAACATTGGGTCACGCATGGGCCTCTGGAATTGCCCAGAGAGGTTACCAATAAGCCAACTAAACCAATAAAGCACAATATGGGTTTTCCCTGAGTCAAGGCAAAACTCACCATCAGCACCAGCTACACCTCATCGCCTGGAAATACTGTGCCAGCTGACGGGCAGCATGAGCTGATATACCCAAATCTAATTGGCTATTGGCTCTCTCCTTGCGCAAGAAACCCAGTTCGGCTGGCCACCATAGCAGTTACACCTCTAAGGCGAGGAGAGTGAAGCACCGAGTAAAGACCAGCGCAATTAACAGGGGGGAAAAAGGTAAGCATGGATTAACATACATCACATAGATAGTGAGTCTAGGGCCAAAAGTAAACCTACTAATAAATAAGTTTCTGTTAAATACATAATACCTAATGTCTTGTGCTTCATTAAGTAGGATCGAAAGGTTATCCGCAACAACTGTCGCCAATGAAAGAACACAGGCCAAATATGACAGAGTCCAACAGCTACAGTCCAGAAAGACGTGGATGTTTTATTCCTCATCCACCTGTGCCCCTTCTAAACCTAGGGAACATATCGAGGAAGACGGGGCATGGTAGAATGTAAGTCTGTGATTTGGGGTGAATGGTGGAATACTTACAGCGATGTATCTGGACAACTCTATTGATCAACTTGATGAACAAACCAACATGTCACCCCCCACTGGATGTGCGGCTGTGGCTGGGGTTTTGGCGCACAACAGCCTGTAGCAATTGGTTTTGCATGAAGATGCTTGATACTCACTGGATTATCACCCTTATAGCTTAACAAAAAGGAAAAAAAACAAAAACCAGAGAAAGATGCAAGACAGTTATGGCGAATCCCCATGGTCTGGATGGCGGTGGGGAGTGGGGGTAAGGAATGGGAAAAAAAATTGCCTGATCTGAATTGGAAAATGTACGAAATGCACAAAGCATCAATAAAAATTAAACTTAAAAAAAAAAGTACCAAAAAAAAAAAAAAAACCATAACGTGAACCAATTGTCAAGTATAAGCAATGAATGCAAGTAACATTCATGTAAAACCAATTAGCAAGTATTTATGTCCAAATTTTAAACAACCCAAGGTTCCCATAGTCCAATTGGAGAAGCTTGTATGCGTAAGCATGTTGATCAAATAAGAGTCCAGTCTATATTGCTGTAGTCTCACTATTCAACACAATCTCTGCAGCCCTTACATTCTATCATGCCTCCTCTTCCCCAGGTTGTTCCCTAGGCTTTGGGAAAGGGGCACAAGTGGGTAGGAAGCAAAACAGTCTACTTCCTTTGGAGATGTCATTTTGGACTCTAGTCTGTTCAGGTTGTTTCCCTTCATGGATTGTCACCTTAGCCAGGGGTAGCTTTTTTAATCATACTAACAAAGCACAAGCAACTAGATGTATAGGTATTTAAACAGCACTAATTATTATGGCAAACTAAGCTGTGGGCATAGACACAGATGTTTGGATGGTATGCTAATCCATGAACTGAACTGTGGCTTTTCTGTAAAGGTTAAGTTCGTATTGTGTCTTATAACATCTCCTAACCACTAGAGGACATAAGCTTAGGGCATAAGCCATGAATTATTCCTCCAAAGAGAGAGCTAATTGCCAACGATATTTGGTATATACAGACATATGGCTGCCACTGGCTGCACAATATCTCCAGGCAGTTGAGTTGTAGCTGATACTGACAGAGGAGTCTTGCTTAATTCAAGACCAACATTTTGCTTCATTGCTTTAATGGCCTTTAGTATCACTCTCTGGTATTCCAGAGACCACTGTACACTTGCAAGTGTGGTCTCAATACATCTTTCCCATGCTTACACCAGGTCTTCAGCAGGAGGGCTTCACGTCAACTCTTCTTGCAGGTATCCCAGTTTATAGGCAAAAGGCCTTTATCTTTTGGGGGCTTGGATCCCCTAGCCAACTTCTCCTTGGAAGAATAATCCATTGCTGTTATCAGAGCTCTCCTGTATTAGTATATTTTGCTTAATTACACAGCTTATAAAGACTTTACTATTATATTTGGCTCTGAATGGAGAATTATCCTTTTACAGTTCCTATGTCTATCATTCAATTAAAGAAAGTAGGTGCCAGGTGTGGTGGTGCACGCCTTTAATCCTAGCACTTGGGAGGCAGAGGCAGGTGTGAGTTCAAGGCAAACCTGGTCTACAGAGTGAGTTCCAGGACAGCTGGGACTACAGAGAGACCCTGTCTCAAAAAGACCAAAAAAAATTAGTTATACCTGTTTTATAAGAAATTACCACTATAACAGTTGGCTCTAATTTACAGTTAGGGAATGACTTCATTACCATCATGTTTTTCTTTTTCTTATAAAAGGGAGAGGTAGGAAGGTTTCTCAGCAAGGAAGGTAAACTTCATTAGGGCACATTATAAACAGTTATCTCAAATAGAATTCAGAGAGATGCTACGTGTCCGCAATTCAGGCAGTCTGATGTTCTTCTTCCTTTAATGTTCAAATGGGTCAGCCTCTCTGCTGGTATTTCCCAGTCCATCCTCCACAGCTAAAAGTAATACATTTTTAGGCATTTATGTTGGTGTTTTTTCCTGTGGGAACATAGAAATCTCCTCCCATTTTTAGTTTCAAGATCTCAAAGTTGAAAATTTATCAAAAGGTTTGGAACACAGAGTTTTCCATTTGCATCCCAGAGGGATTATTCCACCACCTCCCTCTTTTTGGTTTTTAAATTTTTATATTTTGACCTATAGATGCCTAAGTTGTATTACACATACCTATAAACCAAGGCATAAGTTTTCATCAAATTCACCCAAACTGTTTATCATTGACTGTATACTATTTGTTTGGGAAGTAAACTTAAACTTAATTCCTTTAGTTAAATTATCCTACAAGTAAAAGAAAATGTTACTAGGTGATACTGTATAACACTGAAAAATATAGAGACCATTTGTGTAGCTTAACCCCAAAGTTATTGTTGGAAATTCAATACAGATTATAAATAAAACAATTAATATTTTATATTCCCAATTAGTTCAAATGTATTACCATTTCCACCAAAACCTTCAACAAAATTTAACTAATATAGACATTTTTACTAAGTCTTAAAATATCCTATAATGTGTAAACAAAGCTTGGGCAAAGTTGAATACCTGCCAAACAAAATTTAACAAAATATACACTTTGTTCTATAAAACTATATGACTAGACTATGACTTCAGAGAAATCAAGTCCATTAACTTATATTGTTTATTTTGTATTTCTGTATAAATCTCTACTGAAATGTCTCTCTATACAAATATATGTTATTTTTCAATGAACCATTTTAGTTTTTTTTATTATTTGTTTATTTTTAAGGGATTCTACAGTATAATAATACAGTTGTTTGCAGATAACATTGATGTTACTCAGTTTGTCATACAATTAGGTAATTGGTGCATTTTGCAAGTATCTATGTCCAAATTTTGAACAACCCAAGGTTCCCATAGTCCAGTTGGAGAAGCTTGTATGCACAGGCATGTTGATCAATCAGGAGTCCAGACTATATTCCTTCAGTCTCATGATTCACCCCTATCTCTCTGCAGCCCTTACATTCTACCATGCCTCCTCTTCCACAGTTTGTTCCCTGGGCTTTGGGAAAGGGGCACAAGTGGGTGAGAAGAAAACAGTCTAATTTCTTTGGAGTTGTCATTTTGGACTCTAGTCTGTTCAGGTTGTTTCCCTTCATGCGTTGACAGCTTTTCCAGTGATACCCTTTTTAGTCATACTAACAAAGCACAAGCTATTGGATGTACAGGCATTTAAGCAGTACTAATTATTATGTCAAGCTAAGCTGTGAGCATAGACACAGATGCTTGGATGGTATGCTAATCCAAACTGTGGTTTTCTATAAAGGGTGACAAAGTCCTTATTGTTGGCTTATAAATCTCCTAACCACTAGAGGACATAAGTTGTGGCATCCACTGTGGGTTATTCCTCCAAGGAGAGAGCTAATAGCCAATAGATTTGGATATATATAGACACTTGGCTGCCACTGTTGCATAGTATCTCCAGGCGGTTGAGGTGTAGCTGATATTGACAGCCGAGTCTTGCTTGTTTCAGGGAGACCAATATTTTACTGTATTGCTTTAGTGACCTTTAGTAACGCTCTCTGGCATTTCAGAGGCCAGTTGTATGCTAGCAAATGACGTCTCATAACATTTTTCCATGCTCACACCAGGTCTTCGACAACAGGGACTTACTGCCCTTCTCCTTGCATATACCCACTTATAGGCAAAAGGCACTTTATAATTGGGGGGGGTGTTGAATCCCTAGCCAACATTTCCTAGGCAGAATAATTCATTGCTGATGTCAGAGCTTTCCTGTAGTAATATATTTTGCTTAATTACACACTTATAAACACTTTACTTTGAATTAGGCTCTAGATAGAGAATTATCCTTTCACAGTTCCTAAGCCTATCAGTCAATAAAAAAGTGAGTTTACCTGTTTTATAGGAAATTACCACTGTAACAATTGGCTCTAATGGACAGTTAGGGAGTGGTTTCATTACCATCATGTTTTGTTTCTTTTTCCTATAAAGGGGGGAGGTAGGAAGGCTTAGTGAATTGTTTTTGTTTAAATTAATTTGGTGAAATGGTAATACAATTGAACTAATTGGGAATATAAAATGTTATATTGTTTTTAATTTATAATTTGTATTGGGGTTAGGTACACAAATGGCCTCTATATTTTTCTGAATTATACACATCACATTATAACTTTCTTTTACTTGTTAGGACAATTTAAAGGACTAAGCCAAATTTCCTTCCCAAATAAGTAGCATACAGTCAATGATAAACATGTTTGGGTAAATTTAATGAAGCTTATGCCTTGGCTCCTGTTTATGGGTATGTGTAATAAACTTAGGCATCTATAGGTCAAAACATAAAAACCTAAAAAAAAAAAAAAAAAAAAAAAAGAGGGAGGTGGGAGGTGGGGTTGTATGCTTTCTTTCTGGGATACAAATGGAAAACTCTGTTCCAATCCTATTGATAAATTTTCAATTTTTCTGATCTTGAAACTAACAATGGGAGGAGAATTTTATGTTCCCACAGGTAAAAATCACCAATCTAAATGCCTGAAAACATACAACTTATGGCTATGCAGGATGGACTGAGAAATGCCAGCAGAGAGGTTGACCCATCTGAACATTAAAGAAAGAGGAACTTCAGACTGCCTGAGTCACAGACACTGAGCATCTCTCTGAATACTATTGGGGTTAACTGTTTATAATGGGCCCTAATGAAGTTTACCTTCCAGATACTGAGAAACCTTCCTACCTCCCCCCTTTATAGGAATAAACCATTTTAAATGGCAAACCTTACAGGAGTGGATTTTAATGACTATCTCCCCCCAAGCTCTTGAAGATGCCTTCTACAGGCCTGACATGAAAACCTACTTTAAATATTTTTCAATATCTAGTTCTTAATAAAGTATTCTTTTATAGTTCTTATGCCCATTAGTTAATTACAGACTTGCTATATATGCCCCATGAGAAATTGTTACCATAGCAGTGGTTATTTTGTAGTTAAGGAACAATTTCATTACCATCTTGATTTTCTTTTTTTTTGTGTGTGGGAGCTTCTAGGAAGCTTCCTTCATCATGAGCAGATACAGCATGATCCCGCTAAGGGGAGGGGAACACAGTGCTTGCTTTGCAGACACAGTGGGGATCTGGCCCCTCGGCACAGAGATCAGCTGGCTACTTCCCATAGCCCAACCTAAGTAGTAACTCCAACTTAGGCTCTTAGCCTGGACACATGGGACCTGCATTCCACTCTTGGCCATGACTTCTCACCTGCCCAGAGCAGGGACAGGAATTTCACTCACAACACCAGCTACTCAGGTTGGTGTTCCAAAAAGGGAACGTTTCTCCAACCCATTGGCCACCCAAATGAAATGCAGGCCTGAACACCACGAGCTACCCAGATTGGTGGTCTTCACTGGAACTTTTTCCAACCCACTGGCCATCCAAACAAAATGCAGGCTTGCCTTAGCCCATATGCATGCAATAATAATAATAAAAAAATGGCAACCGGGAATTCTATAATGATGTTAATTAGAATTCACAATTCTTTTTTTAATTTTTAAAAATTTTAATATATTTTTATATTTTTTTTATTCCCAAAGACCCAAAAACTTACTCTTTAATAGTATGAAAACCTGGTTGTATCTTTGTTTCAGGTGTTGAAAGGGTGTAACCAATAGGTGGCAGTGTAGATCCATTAAGATGTTCAATGATTTTTAAATTTTTTAATAGATATCCCATAACCTTTGTTGAAATTGAATTATGTGCAGGGCTGGAGACATGGCCTAGTGGTTAAGAGCGCCAACCGCTCTTACAGATGACCTGGGGGTTCGATCCCCAGCACCCACATGGAGGCCGAGAACCGTCTGAAACTCCAATTCCAGGAGAACTCCAGTTCTAGGGGAATCTGAGACCCTCTTCTGACCTCCGCGGCATTGCACGACACGGGTGCACAGACTTGCATGCAGACAGTACATTCATATACATACAGAAATAAATAAAAATTAATAAAAAAATTTAAAAAAAGAAATTGAATTATGTGTTGGCTGTTTAATATAAATCTGCGTCTTGAGAAGAATGGGCCACATTCCAACTCAGAGGCAATGTTTTTAATGGTATCATGGCTGTTAACATTAAAATATACTTAGAACAATAGTACACACATCCATACACACATGTGAATGCACATATACATACATACATACATACATACATACATGCATACATACATAATGAAGAAAGGTTTGTCAGGTTGACCTGCAAGAGAGGAAAGTCACATTGTTTGATGTTCAATGAGAAACATGAAATTTTTATAATTCGTCATATTGTTATTTTTACCTAATTAGAATAAATGCCCTAGTAACACACAAGACAGCTGAGATCCATATGCCACCTCGTAGGCCCATTCCCAACCACTTGCCTTCAATGACCTATCCCTAAAATCTACTCTTATTCTTTTCCTATCCTGTCCCTCCTGGTTAACTATCCCTAGGCTGTCCCTATGCCAAGTCTAACTGCCCCATCCTATTTACAAATCCAAAGATTGAGGAGAGTGCCCAAAAGTAGACAGGTCAATGTTGTTTGTAGTCTTGGATTGATTTATCTTGTCTTATTATTAAGGACTTTGGAAGATCATTACTAATTATTATCAATTATCAATAATTATTAACCATTACTTGTCACAGTCATCATTAATAATTATGAATAATAATTGTCAATAACCAACAACACTGAAAATTTTATTATTAGAGTGAATTATTAACAATTATTATTAGTAATTATATTCAATAACAATAATTCTAACTATTAATAACAATTACCAACAATTATCAACAGCAATTTATCATTAAACTGAATATTATGCATATTATAAACCCAATTAAAAATTGTTAACACTAAGGGGTATAAAACATTTTTTATGAGTTGACTCTATCTTTGTTTACAGTTGGCTCCTAATTAGATTTAAATCTATATGATTATAATGAATTAAAAGCAGGAACTTGGATTCATTCACACATACACGCAGTTTGAAGATGGGCTTAAAGAAACCTAAAACAGTTTTATTCAATTTTTTTTTCATTTAAATTGAACGAAAATATCAATTCATTTTAATGTTTTACTAACATTTCTTTAAAAAAGACAATTTATCAGAGCAAGTTTCTTTTGTTGGAACTCCAGGGCCTGTAAACTCTCCTAGAAATCCATCTATTTTGTCGCCAAAATGCTGAAATTAAAAGACTATTACTTCAAGTCAAAATTTAAAGAGCATGATTTAGAAAAATTGGTAAGATACCATGTGCTCAGTCAGGCAGCTGGTATGTGCACAGCAGGCAGGCTGGTGATGCTGGAGCACAAACCAAGTATAATCAGGAATTCTGTGGGAAAAAAATCTTTAAGGTGAAACACATTTAAAAAGATCAAGATAAAATTAAATCAACCAGTTAATTTTAATTGCACACATATATTTACTCAAAAGATATCTAGGGTACCCAGGGATTAAGTAAAAATATTACTTTTTAAATTAAACATGCTGAAATGGATTTGAATTACTTAAGTGATACAGCTAGCTGAACCCCAATTTTGAATCCACAAATAGCCAGCAGGTTTAGGTAGGAAGAGTTAGATTTAGAAATAGTTACCAAAAACTCACAAGAAGTCAAGAGAGCAATAAACTTTAATCTAAAAACAGATTTTGTATACAAAATTTAAGAGAAAGGGATTAAGTGGCCATGGCTTAAAATTATCTGGAAAAAAAAAATGCTCTTGGTAGGGTGGTTCCCCATGAAAGGCCTTAATTTGCATCAGAAAGAAGTGGGCTCCAGCCTTGGCTGAGCCATAGAGCTACCTGGAGAAAATTTACATATGAGCAAGTTAAAGCTGGAACTGAACCTGAGGAACAGGTTCCTCACAGTAGGGGATGAAGTCTAGTTTTTTTAATTTGGGGGGGAGAAGTTAAAACCAAACAATTTTATTTTATGAAAAATGGTTCCAAGGCCAAGCATGGCTACTAAACCTTGATATTAAACTCAGCCTTGAAGTCACTGGCTTTTATAGCCTGCAGGAGTGACCAAGCCAGGAGGAACATGCCTGGAAGGAATGGGATAATCTCTCTGAGCCAAAGCAGAGCCTGGCAGTTTTCCTCCACATGTGCAAAGCCACATGTTCTCAGATTGCCTTCCCATCCACTGAAACCAGCAGGTTTGCTCATGGCAAAAGATAGGTATCAGGAGAGAGAGAAGGTTTAGAGGTTTGCATACCTAATTTGTCAAGGTTTCTTCCTGCCCCACATCCGGGTGCCATTTGTGGGGTGTCCCGTTTATTCCCAGGATGATCCATGTGGAAAACATGCACAGGAAAGCACACCACATGGACGCATGTTAAGGTCCAAATACAGAGAGAGTTTTATTCCAAAACGAAAGGTTATATAGACAGCATGACTCAACTCCCAGGGCCAAATCTTAAACCTTTTTGTCACTATATCCCACCCCATGGGTGTGGCCAGGGAGGTCCCATTGGTTTAGAATACTATTCATCTTAACTAAATTTTCCCACATTCAACACCTTCTTCTGACCTCCACGATCATTGCATGACTCATGAGCACTTACATGCATGCAAGCAATACACTCATACATGTAAAATTTTAAAAAGTAATAAATAAGATAAAAATGCAAAAGGACTCATCTCCAGGATGGATCAAAAAGCAAAGGACCCACCACCAGGATGGATCAGAGAGCAAAGGACCCACCACCAGGATGGATTAGATAGTAAAGGACCCATCTCTAGGACAGATCAGAGAATAAAGGACCTGCCTCCAGGACAGATTATAGGAAAAAAAAAAAATGAAGAAAAACTGTACAGAGGCTGGAAAAAGAAAAACCTATTTAGAACTTGATGCTCATATTTTTAACTGAAGCAATGGAAAATGTGTCATACATTTAAAATATTAAAAATACAATATTTACTTTAAAAATGTGTACTCATCTACATTATACAATTATTTGCCTAAACTATTTCTAAAATTTGAGCTCTGTAGCATTCTTTTTATTTATAATATGATTTTTCGGAAATTGCCTTTTAATCAATTTCATGAACTGTCTTATTTTTGTATACCTTATTAATGCACCAAATAATAAAAATTAACACTTTGGAAATTCATTATTTCATTTGTCTCACTTTAATGAAAATATTGATAGATAACTCTTTCAAGGATATTACATCATCTTTGTTGTGTTATTTTATGCAAATTTTAGAATTTTTAAGTTGTGGTTGTGCTAGGATGTGTGAGGCAGAGGCAGGTGGATCTCTATGAATTCAATACTAGAGAGTTCCAGGCCAGGTGGGGCTACAGGCAGATTCTGTCTCAAAAAGATTAAAATAAAAAATGTCACTTTTTTTTGGATAAATATTATCTGAGATATTTACTTTCTAATATGACAATGTGTATATATCTATAATTGGATAGATTTTGTTGATGTATAAAATGATCTAAATGCATATTAATTTGGGGATGTAATATAATTATTCTTTTTGATTGTCTAAGAGTCCATTTTTCTTTCAAATATGAATTTTCCATCAAATGTTTTCATATTCTGTAAGATCACATATAAGTCTCTTTCTACAGAACATTTATCTCTGTCAAGTACCTCAGAATGCTATAAACTATTTATCGAATTTAAATTGGCATTTGAAGTAGTAAACCACAAAAGAATTATGAAGTGAAAATAATTCTATGTGAGGCCAGGATATCTTTAAAACTGGTAAACATTTTATTTTCCTATACAGGTTTTGAAATTCTACCCAAATCAACTCTAACACTGGTGTGCTACTGGTGTCTGACACTGGATGTGGGAAGTGCATTTCTTTAATCTACATTCATCAAGTTGCAGCTTTTTAATGGTCTTGTTTGAGGCAGAACTGCTAATTCTAATTTCCCATCCCATTTACACATGCTCAAAGCTTTGACACTTTTTTTTTCTTTTGTAGATGTCAAAATGCAGATTTTGGGTTATTGAACTCAGTAGATGTCCTCAGGGCACCCAGAAGGCCAGAACCCTTAGCAGGTATTTTCAGTTTCTTTTTCAGTTTCTATTTCAGAGGATTTCTCTCAGTAGCTTGCAGTGTCAGCTATGCATTGAAAAACAGTCTTTCTATATATTGTATGTCAATTTTTTCCTGAATGTAGACTCAGCACTGTTACTGGAAATAGAAGTCAAAATATAGCTTTTAACAGAAAATAGAATTTTTCCAAGATGCAAGAATTGCTGTTTATAAAATCTTACAAACCAACTCTCTTCCTTCCAAAGTGTAGATACTATCAGAAAAAAATATACTAGTTAATTAATAACATTCCTAGATATCACCGGTGTCCTAGCAGGGTTGTGTATTCCACAAAATAGGACATTTTGTTCACAGATCTTTAATTATTTTTATTCAAACATATATCCTCCAGGTTAGGACAGGATTGAGTGTGTATGGAAATACAATTTTGCCTGTGAGGTTTGTGTGTGTGTGTGTGTGTGTGTGTGTGTGTGTGTGTGTAGACCAAAGACAAACTGAGATATAATTCCTCAGAAATCATTAAATACTTATTTATAGAGACAGGGTATCTCATTGTCATGTAGCTTGCCAAATATCCTGTAATGGAAGGCCAGAGATCCCTTATAAGCAACCTGTCTGCTTGCCCAGTGCTGGGTTAACAAAAATATATCAAGAAGCCCTACATTTTTAGATGAGTTCTGGATATCAAACTCAGGTCCTCATGCTTGAAGGAAAGCATACTAACGACTGGGTTATTTTCCCAGCCAAAATTAAAGGTGCTGAACTACCAAATATTTTGCAATTAAAGTATCAACCAGCAACCACCTTTAGTAAGCAAAATGTAGTATTTTGCAAACTGAGTAAAATGCACAATACCTCTGAAAATATGACCAAACTCATATTTTAGTGACAGTCTACTTGTTATCCTTGCTCAATTTCTAGGAATAGCTATACAATTTCAAGTGGAATGTGGAGCTCTAAGACAGAAGCAACTCATTTTAATTTTTCTTTTTCCTTTTCTTTTGTTCTCCCTTTTTCCTTATTTCTTCTATTTATTTCTTGTGTGTATTGGTGTGATATGTACGTATGCATACATGCGCCTGTGATTATGAAGAACAGCAGTCAAGGTCAGGTATCTTTTCCAACTTCCTCTCTATCTTATTTTTAATAGACTATTAGCCATTTTCATACAATATATTTTTATAAATTTTTATATTTTTATTATATTTAAATCTCCTACTCTAGCCACACCTCCCTTACTACCACTCTGACCAAATTAATATATGTGTGAGTGTGTGTGTGTGTGTGTGTGTGTGTGCATGTGTAGACCAAATACAGCCTTCGATGTAATTCCTCAGAAATCATTCAAATTCTTCTTTTTAAAATTTTTTTATTTATTATTTTTTTATGTGTATGAGTGTACTGTCTACACATAGGTTGGTGCACCCGTGTTGTGCAATGCCACGGAGGTCAGAAGAGGGAGTCAGATTCTCTGGAACTGGAGTTAAAAATGGTTCTTAGCCACCATGTGGGTGCTGGGGATCAAACCCCCACTCCTCTGCAACAGCAGTCTGTGCTCTTAACCACTGAGCCATCTCTCTAGCCTTCACATTCTTCTTCATAGAGACATGGTATCTCATTGACATGTATTTAACTAGACTACACTGGATAGCCAGAGATCTCCAATAAGCAACCTGTCTGTCTGCCCACTGCTGGGCTTTTGTCCCCAAATGTCCTTCAGCGTGGCAATCTCTATTTGAACCTCACTCTCACTCACTGGCCATTTGGCTGGCCTATGAGCTTCAGGGATCCACTTCTCTCTGCCTGACAACATTCCAGCACTGAGGTTACAGATGTGCACCACTGTGCCCAACCTTAATGTGATCTGAGTTATTGTAATGTAGGGACTTTACTGACTGAACAATCTTTTAGCCCTATCATTTTCATTAAGTTCTAATGCCGTATTATAAACAGTTCTTCCATATCAATTTTTATTAACTCAAGAGGTACTTTTACATTGAAATTATCAAACTCTTTAATGGAAATAGTGATGATTATTTTCTAAATAACTGCTACACTCTATATATCATTAACAACAGGCTCTCTAGAATTTATGCTTTCTATACATGGGGGGATGTATTTGTAAATAATTAAAATCTTATTAAAATTTTTAATAATATTTTATTTATTCTTTGGGTATTTAAAACATGCATACAGTTTATCCTGATCATATTAACCTCTGACTCTCCCCATTAAATTCCCCCCCAGTATATCTCACACCCAATTTCATGTCCTTTAAAAAATTTTATTTATTATTGACATGATTAATCCACTGAGCCAAATTAGTGCTGATATATGCACGTGGGTCCCAGGACATGCACCAGGGCCAGGGCATGGACATCCTACAACTAGCTACTCACCCAAAGAAGTAGAGTTCTTCTCCAGCAGCCATGAACTGCAAATATCTCTTCAGGAAGAAGTGGTACCTCTGTAGTCCCTCCTTCATCAATGCTGGAATTTTTTTTTTAATTCATGCAGGTTTTACATAGTTAATCTCAGTTGCTATGACTTCATGTGTTCAGCAATCATGACATGCCCAGGAGACAGCATTTCACAGCACTCCTTCCTTTCCTTTGGGTCTAACATCCTTTCCAGAACCTCATCTACATTGCTCCATGAATCTAGTAGGTGGTGGTATACAGTTTTCATATCTGTGGCTGAGTATTTACAATTCCTTCACCTGATCAGTTTGAATAGTTATGAGTCTCTGCATTAACCACTGTCCTCTGCAATAGTAAGGGACTCTGACATAGGCTGAGAACAACACAAACATCTCATTATAAACACAAATATTTTGTAGGTAGTTTGTCAACATAACCATTTAGAAAAATAAGAACTCTAGGATACATCAGCAATAGTTATGACCTCCATAGCAATGGATTTTGTCTATATTTCAGTATCAGACATGGATTTCCTCCTGTGGAATGGCCTCAAATGCAACACAGTGTTAGGTTGTTCCCATGAACATCTTTACTGTTATTTACTATAACAATAGACATATCTTGCCTGGCCAGTGAGTATTGTAGCAATGTGGATTCCAGGATTGTCCAAGACCATTGATATTCTTTCTTCCCTAGTAGCCTCTATAGCACCCTCTAACACTATGAAAGCTAAGCAGCAGGAATGCAAATTCCAGGTAAGTACAAGGTTGATTTTTGTACATCCTGGAACCAAAGTGTGATGTCTTCAACAATAGGGCCTTAATATTTTGTTCTAGTGGACAACCAAGAATCGTAACAGTTTGTACTATGTTGGCTACTTCTAGGGCCTTCTAGACCACTAACACACAGGGGCTTATCCTGTATTTAGATTTTCATTTAATTACCTATGTGCTTTGGGAATAGCATTGTTCACCTATGTGTGGTAGTTCTGTTCAACCTCCTATCCTGAATTTAAACTTTTAGTACTCAGGATTCCCCTCTATACTTTCACATCCCCTATTAATATATTTTCAACTTGAGTTGCAAGATCATTCATTTCCATACAACGTCCTCTGTTCACTTATTTCCAAATCCCCATCATAACCATAACTGCCAAAGACTTTTGCCTCCAACATGCCTTCTCTGCACTTTCATTTTGCATAGATTATGTTATTTATATTCCCTTAATGCATGGCTTCTAAATGTACCCCACGTTAAATACACAAAACAAAACATTTGAAGCTAAGACCCATGTATGAGCGAAAACATGAGGTGTACTCTTGATCCTGGGTTACATACACAGTATATTTTTTTCTACTTAATTCAAATTACATTCAAATTATATGATTTCATTTTTCTTTACAAATAATTACTATTCCTTTAAAATTCTTGTTATATTTTTTATTGATGTTTTATGCATTTCATACATCATTTCTCATTCCAATTAAGACTCATTCCCCTTTCCATGTCCTCCGCCCCATCCAAGTTCATGTATTCTGTCATACATGTCTTGTATAATTTCCTGAGTCTTCTTAAAGTTCTTCAAAGCAGAGGATTATTGCTTTGGAGAGAACTTTACTGTTTTAGTCAGTTCTTTGTCCCATTCCTTTTGTTGTTGTTGCTTCCTCCAATTTGTATTGCTTCAATATATATCACACGTATACTACTATTATGTCATCTGAAAATAAACTGCATGTTATTTGCAAATAACATTTCAGGATTCACATTTTCCCTTTTAATTTTATATTTCCATAAAATATGCATACATGCCCTCCACCCATATACCAAAATTACAAAGTCTGAAAATAAGTAATAGGTTAATTCTATAGCCCGTTAAGGGATTCACATTATAAGAGCACAGTTGCTTTCAGATTAAAAAGAAATATAACATTAACTGTTCAGTTTGACTTACAACTAGGTATTTCTAGGTACTTGGTGTTAGCATCCACAAATGAGAAATACCATTCATTCTATGTTTTTCTGGGACTGTGTTACTTCACTTAGCATAATATCTTCTACTTCCATCCATTTACCAGCAAAGTTCATGATGTCATCTTTCTTTACCACTCCATAGAATTCCATTGTGTATATGTACCACATTCCTTTATTCATTCCTCTGTTGAGTGGCTCTTTGGTTGTGTGCTAGTTTGTCTTTCATTGTTGTGACAAAACACTCTGACCAACACCAACTTGGGGAGGAAAGGGTTTATTCAGCTTACAACTCCTGGGTCACAGTTCATCACTTAGGGAGCCCAAGGCAGGAACTCAGGGCAGGAACCTGGAGGCAGGAGCTAAAGCACAAGCTATGGAGGAATGCTGTTTACTGGCTTGCTCCCCTGGCTCATGCCCAGCTTACCTTCTTATACAGTACGGTACACAACAACCTGCCCAGGGTAGCATCACTCATTGTGGGCTCGGCCCTCCCACACTGCTCGACCATCAAGACAATACTCCACAGATGTTGCCACAGGCCAATTCAATGAAGCCAATTCCCCAATTGAGGCTCCCTCAACCCAGGTGTGCCAATTTGACAATAAAGCTATCCAGCACAATTGACCCCTGGTCAACTTGACACACAAAACACATCACTATTAAACCACAACCTTTCCAGTTCTTATCCCCAAAGTATGATGTTAACATTAATCACAGCCTAAGACAGTGCAACCTTAAAAGCCCCACAGTCCTTAAAATATCCAAATGCTTAAAAGTTCAGTCTATTAAAAGTCTCTTAACTGTGGGCTGCTGTAAAATCCAAAACAAGTACTGTCTTATTTCAAAGGGAAGAATCAGGCACACTCAAACAAAACCTAAGTCCAGCAAGTAGCTCAAGGCTGGACACCTGGGACTCACTCACAATCTTCTGGGCTCCAAAGGGTCTCCGCAGCTCCCCTCTCTGACTCTGCCTCCATGGCACACACAGCTCATCTCAAAGGCCCAGGCTGACTCCATTCCACACCTGCCACTGCTCTTGGTGGTCATCCCACAGTCCCGGCATCTTGAAAACGCTGGGGTCGCCACTGAAACTGAGGCTGCACCTTCACCAATGGTCTCTTCTGTCCTCTCCTGGTGCAAAGTCTCAGCTTCTCTCCATGACCCTGCAATCCTGGGGTCTTCACTGCATCTGAGGTGCACTTCCATCAATGGCCTTTCCTGACCTCTCACAGTGCCAAGCCTTGGCTGCTCTCTGTGACCCCCCTCAAATTTCAACACCAGAACCATATAAGAGACTCTTACACGTTACCAAGTCCTGCTTCTGGCTCAAGATGGAGTCTCAGGCTCCTTCTGGATCATAGCTTCTGTGTGCGGACCCTGAAGAAATTCTTCCCAGAAGATGTCACCACAGTGATGCTGGTCTCTTGTTACTTACAGCTGATTTTTCAGCCCCAGCTAACCAGCATCAATTGTCCCAGTACAACAAAGATTTCACTTCAGGTTCTGGTCTCTTGTTACTTACAGATGATTCTTCAGCCCCAGCTGACCAGAACCCACAGATTACACAGTCCTGATGATCTCTGTTCCCCTTTGAAACTAGAAAATTCACAAGCCAGGCCTCCATCTTCTACAAATCCTTCAGCAAAACTGCTCCAAGCTCCACAGCAACAATCTCTAGGCATTCAGTGATCTTCCCAGCCCAAAGTTCCAAACTCCTCCACAATCCTTCCCCAAAACACCAAGGTCAGGTCTGTCACAGCAATACCCCACTCTCGGTACCAACTTCTGTTCTGGTTTGTCTTCCATTGCTGTGACAAAACACTCTGACCGACACCAACTTGGGAAGGAAAGGGTTTGTTCAGTTTACATCTCCTGGGTCACAGTTCATCACTTAGGGAGCCCAAGACAGGAACTCAGGGCAGGAACCTGGAGGAAGGAGCTAAAGCACAAGCCATGGAGGAATGCTGTTTACTGGCTTGCTCCCCTGGCTCATGCCCAGCCTGCCTTCTTATACGGTACGGTACACAACAACCTTCCCAGGGTGGCACCACTCATTGTGGGCTGGGCCCTCCCATGCTGCTCAACCATCAAGACAATACTCCACAGATGTGGCCACAAGCCAATCCAATGGAGCCAATTCCCCAATTGAGGCTCCCTCAACCCACGTGTGTCAAGTTGACACTAAAGCTATCTAGCACAGGTTGGTTCCAGCTCTTCACTATTGTGAAAAGAGCTGAAGTAAACATGAATGTGCATATATCTCTGCAATAGGATGAGTCTTGTGGGTATATACCCAGAAGTGGTATGGCTGGGTCAGGTGACAAGTTCATTCTAAGTCTTCCAAGTGTTCTCCACATTGTTTTCCATAGTTGTTGTATGAGTTTGCATTCCTACCAGCAGTGGATGATTGTTCCCTTTTCCCCACAATCTTTCCAGCATTTGGAATCATTTGTTTTCTTGATCCTACCCAGTCTTATTGGAGGGAGATGATATCATAAAGTGATTTTAATTTGCATTTCCTTAATTATTAGTGATGTTGAACACTTTTTAAGGTATTTCTCAGTCCTCTTTATTTCCTTATTTGTGAAGTCTCTGTTCAGGTCTTTACTCCATCTGTTGAGTGAGTCATTTGTTTTCTTACTTCTTTGTTTTTTTGAGTAGTTTATATATTCTGTAAGTTAATGCTCTGTTATATGTATCAGCGGTGAAGGTTTCCTTCCAACCTGTGAGTTTTCTCTTCAGTTCCCTGATTATTTATTTCACTGTACAGAAGCTTTTGAGTTTAATGAGGTCCCATTTATCATCAGTCTTATTTCCTGTGCAGCTGCTATCTGATTTAGAAAGTCTTCTCCTACACCTTTGTCTCGTAGGTTGTTGCCAATGTTTTCTTCTATCACCTTCAGAGGTTCAGGTTTCATCCATTTGGAATTGATATTTGTAAAGGGTGAGATCTGGGGTTTAATTTTTTCTTCTTCTACAAGTGGTGATCCAGTTTTGACAACACCATTTGCTGAAGATGCTGTCTTTCCTGAATTGAGTCTTGTTGGCCCCTTTGTCAAATATTAGGTTGCTAAAATTGTAGATGCTCCAGTTTGGATCTTCAATTTTGTTCCATTGGTCTACAGGTCTGTTTTTGTGTCAGTACTAGGATGTTTTTATGACTACAGCCTGTAACATAATTGGAAGTCCAGTATAATGATCTCCCCCCACACCCTCACGCCACCCCCATTGCTCTTTTCACTCAGGGTTGCCTGGCTATTCCGGGTCTTTTCCTTTCCCAAATGAATTTAAGGATTTTATTTCCAAGTCTGAGAAGATACTCATAGGGATTTCAATTGGGATTGCATTGAATCTGTTTATTAGTTTGGAGAGAATGGACATTTTGTACATTTTTTTTTCCAAATAATTACTATTCTATTGTGTATATTTAGTACATTCATATCGTAATAGGTAGCTTAAATTTATGGAAATTAAAAAAAAAAAAAACGAAAACAAGTTACATGTGGCCATACATAGAGAATTGTTTGTATGAGTAAAGGCATTTCTTCTGATGAATACAAAGTTATTCTCAAAGATCAGATGGAGCTCTGGGAAAAAATAAAACTTCCAAATGATTTAAGTAAATATAGTTTGGAAAATTCTTAGAATATGGATTCTCTCAGATGTTCTGAGTGTCAGTGAGTGTCATGATGTATTTCTATAGAGATACTCTAAAAATTAGTGTGGATCCGTGATTAGGAGGGCACGGGGAAAGAGGCTAGCTGTGGAATAGAATGTTCTACCCACTGTAGAATTGACTGGAATATGATATCTATTTGAGGAGTCTCAAATGCGTTTTCAAAATACTAAGATGGAAAAAGTATATTTCTGTTATATGACACAACTGAAAGGAATCCTTTTTAGTTCAAATCTTTACTAATCTAATAAGACATTTCCCAGCTCTTAACTCTTCCCTTTTATTTGTGGCAGTTTGGCAGAATGATTGGTTAATAAAGAAAAGAAAATCACGAAAGGATTATAGGAGCAGTCAATTATAACCCTCTCTTACTATTGCTTACAAAAGTAGAATTGGAAGAAATCTTTGCATTCAAATATATTTTGTAGAGCTTGCTATTCTTGAAATGAGATTATGCTTGTGATCAAAAGTGACAGAAGGAATTTATATCATCTAAGCATGACTAAATAAATTGAACAACTGGCCTAGATTCTACCTAAAGGTCAGAAAAGTAGTAGATATAGGAAATGATATAGTGCAGTTTTAATTCCTGTATTGAGGCTTAAATCATACGATAATTTCTCTAATGCTAGTATCTAGTATAGAAATAGGCATATAATAAGTAGACACTTAAGAAATTGTGATCAAAATCTATACCTCTACTGTTATAGAACTAAAAACAATCTTCAAATCAAACTCTAAAACCTTTTTCAATATAAATAAATAAATGTAAATTGCACACAATTTGATAAGTCTAATTATTTGTAAGTATATAAGTATTTGTAAGTATATAAGTATTTGATAAGTCTAATTATCAAAACTTTTTGAATGGGACAAAAGCTATTTCAATACATTCTTGAAAGTTAAAGTACATTAATCAGCTATTATATATATTTTATAGAGCAAAAATTGCTTCTAGGTATTGTTAATACAATTGATCAAGTTAGATCTCATCTTGATTAACGACTGCTGAAGGAAGCAGAAGCATAAGAAAATGTTTTAAAACATAGGTTCAGTTTTTCTTTTTTTTTTTTAATTTATTTCTGTATGTGTATCAATGTACTGTCTGCATGCAGGTCTGTGCACCCGTGTCGTGCAATGGCCGCGGAGGTCAGAAGAGAGTCTCGGATTCCCCTGGAGCTGGAGTTCTCCTGGAATTGGAGCTTTAGACGGCTCTCGGCCGCCATGTGGGCGCCGGGGATCGAACCCGTGTCTTCTGTAAGAGTGGTCGGCGCTCTTAACCGCTAGGCCATCTCTCCAGCCCCAGGTTCAGTTTTTCAATGTGCACTAGGTGTAGAGCATGTAAATGGAAGGGACCCATTCTTTCTAGTAGACCAAAGTTGCTTTGTAAGTTTGTTATACCTGAATTAAGTATGAAATCATGAATTAAAAAAATAATAAAATTTTAAAATAAGGATAGCAAGATGGCAAAAGTAATAAAAACTCTTGTGTAGACCCCCATAATTTGTCCTCTGACCTCCACAAACACACAAACTATGTACATTTCTATGCATAAATACTCACAGAAGTCAATAAATATAATAAAAATATTTTCATAATGAAATAATACTTGAGACAAATGATCTATTGGGGAATTGTATTAGCTCTAACTGAAACTCAAGAATTCATGGTAGTATTCAGCCAGGGAAAAATGAACAATGATGAAACTTGTTCACTCAGTGAAACTGTCCTGATATAAAAGACAGAAGAAGGGGATTTAAGAGATAGTTCAGTGGTTAGGAGTCCTGAAAGTTCTTGTAGAGGATCTGGGTTTGATTCTCAGCAGCCACATGGCAGCTAACAACTGCCTGTTGGTAACTCCAGTTCCAATGGATATGACACCTTCTTTTGACCTCTGCAGGCCTAGTACAACATGAGTGCACTTAATGAATGCAGCTAATACAATCATATATATAAAATAAAAATAATATTTTTTTTGGTATTTTTGAGACAGTCTTCTGTATCCCCAGCCATCCCGGAAATCACTATGTAGACCAGGCTGGCCTTGAACTCACAGAGATCTGCTTCCTTCTGCCTCCGAAGTGCTGGGATTAAAAGCTTGTGCCACCATGCCTGGCAAGAAAATAGAAGTAGTTGCTTCTAAACACCTATACATGGAATATGATGTGATGGTGCACACAGCATAGATAACTTCATTTTTCTTATAGTGACCCCATCTTAATGGTCACATCCCAGGACAGACCAACAAGGCCTGGAAGACCAAATGGCTATATTGATCTTTGGAACCCACTCTCCATGATGTCTTGTGAGCACTTGCTTTACAATTGTCTGCAGCCAATCCACTGCATATCTTATCTTTTTGAAAATTTGAAGTAGGCAGGACCTGAAGTTTTAGTTTCTTTATTATCTGACTGGTATTTCTCAAAAAAATCTACCAGGATATGATATCTACCTTTAAATTTATAACTTGATCCTGAGTTGGTGTTGTAACCTCCAAATCCTGAATTGGGTACAGTCCTGACATCCAGATTAAAAACCTAATTTGGCTAATTGGAACCCAGAGTCTGTGTACTCTTTTCTACCAGTGGTCCAGCACCACAACAATGGTCTTTCATACATTGTTAGTCTAATATATACTATGTATGTCAAGCAAACCTCATACAACATAATTTTAGTGATTGACATAAACATTAATTCAAGGCTGGTGAAATAGTTCAGTGGATAAAGGGGGTTTCCATGAAGCCTAATGACCTGAGTTTGAACTTTGGAACCCATAGGGGAGAGAAAAAGCTCACACAAATTACCCTTTGACTTTCTCACAGAGGTTGAGGCTAATGCACACTTACATGCTTACAAACAAATATTAAATAAATGTAATTTAAAAACAAATGAAAAATGAATTTAAATATGAAATAAAGTAGAATAGTATTAAAATATAAAAAGATATAGAACACGTTTTATAAATAGAAAAAAATATATATATATATTAATTTTTTGGTTGTTGTTCTTTTTGAGACAGGGACTCCCTGTAGCCCCAGCTGTCCTGGAACTCACTCTGTAGACTGGGCTGGCCTTGAACTCAGAGATCTGCCTGCCTCTGCCTCCTGAGTGCTGGGATCAAAGGTGTCCACCACCACTCCCGGCCTAATTCTTAAGAATTTAAAGACTGACGAAAAGTTATATAAATAATGCATGAACTAAAAGGTGGGCTACCACAGAAAGATAGGTAATATAAAGGAAGAAATCATGAAAATTGGGATATTTTATCTGAGGAGGGCGTGGAGGAGGGGTTAGAGAGAGAGAGAGATAGAGAGGAGGTAAATAATGCCTGGCTAGTATAAAAATAGAAAAGAGTGAATTGTATTAGACTAGAAACCCTCAGAAAAATTATATGCACAATATCTCTATATTAGTCTATGTGAAGGTTGCTAAACAAGAAACAGTGCCAGATAGGAGAAAACTTCCTTTCATTTGTTGGCCAGGGTAGTCCAAGAAACTCCAAAATTTACACAGGCTATTGACACAGTCCTTTATTCCCTCGCAGAAGTTTAAGTTTATATTTCTTCAGATAGAACATACTTCAGACACAGGATTTGGATCAATTGAGGTAGAACTGTCCTGGAAACCACCTCTCCTGAAGGCAGTCTCTCATACTTGTGAACACTACACAAGTTGCTAAGTGAGAACATCAGTTGATGATCAAACCCCAGATTTAAGGGCTAATAACCACATCAATGACTGGCACAGTAAACTATAATGGGGCAATGGTGGGACTCTTACCTTGGAGGTAATAAGCAGCTACCAAATTTCACTAAAAGGCCACTCAATGGTAAGAAATTCATGTTTAGTACTGCAAACATAGTCAAACATATTTCTGGAGGAGTTATAGACATTAGAGACAACCCCAATATAAAAATATTTCTAAACAAATGTAATTCCTTACTATGTGCAAAATACAGATCCTTATATTTATAGACATGTTCTACAACTGATGATACACAGAGATTATTTGTAAATGTAAATGGCTCAAGCAAAAGTGACACATCTACATCTAAGTCTCAGGAAACATAGTGGAAGGAGGAGTAAGGAGAACACTAATGCGTCTTTTGATTCATATCCATGAAGTTCCCTCAGGAAACAGAGGGCTATGAACACAAAAGGACACAGATGGCCAAAGTATAGAAAAAAAGGTGCCTCAGAGTGTGGGTCCTTGGAGAGGATCCTATATTGAGCTCTACCCACCCAGGCCTCAGGGACTTTGGGGAAGAAGAGATGGAAAAATTGTAACAGCCTAGGAGGAAGTGCCTGATCCTATGGAGTCTTACCGGCTCTTGGGACCTTGCTTATATGAAACTATAGCAATGGTGTCAGCATCCACATGGCATGTGACATGCAAACTCAAGCAGACAAAAACTCAGCACAGAACTGGAAAAATAGGCAGCAGTCCCCAATCTTAGCTGAAGAACTATCGGCCCCTGATTACTACTCAGTGAGGAAAAGCTGATCTTAAAGAGAGGAACTCTAGATAACCTGACTAGACTTCAGAGATGAAGTTGAACTGAGGGACATCTGGGATTACTGACTTTAATTGATAAGCCTTAGTAAAAGCACAGAAAGCATAAATTCCTGTGGGGGATACGGGGGTACAAATGGGAAATATGTAAAACTATGACTAGGTTGTTTTATATAAAACAAACAAAAATTCAATAAAATTTTACAAAATACAATTAAGAGTCAGACCCCCATGTGGCACAGCAGTTCTCTGGGTTCAACTCTACCAGTGAGTGTTTGCTGCTAACCTCTGCTACTTGTTGTGAGCCCCCAACTGTGCAACATTTCAGACTCCCTGCCCACCAGCTAGGGAACACCTGCGGTCCCTCCCTTAGTTACAAGCTAGGCTTTACCATCCCTGGACCGTGATTCAGAACTTTTCAACCAGCCATGAGGAACCAGTAGGTTGACCCCACGTGGATTGGTCGTTCTCTCCCATTGAGTGCATGAGGCTGAACTCCATTCAGTGGTGAGAGATCCAACTGTGCAGTGGTAGTGGTGGCAGCATACCAGGCTCCATACCCACTAATTAAGGAATGCCTCAGGCCCTCCCTCAGATCCAGGCTAGGCTTCTCTGGCCCTGGATTCAGATTCAGATGTTTGCAACTAGCCCTGGAGAGCTGATAGGTAGACCCCATGTGGTGCTGAGTGCAAGCCTGCCTGATTAATGCCTGTCTTGGGCCTCTGGAGTTGCTCCTGAGTAGCTGGGTAAGAAATAGCTGGTCCTTCTAGTATAAAATCAGAAGGGAGAACCTGAAGCCTAGACCAACCGGCCTTTCATATTTAATAAGAAGACAAAGAAGGCAATTGAAGAATAAAATCAAAGTCAGTCTTCAACTCAAGAAAGAAACATTGCAATTTTATATCAGAATCACAAGCAACAAAAGAAATCCACATGCTAAAATCACAATGATAAACCAATGAAATGAAAAACCCAAATAATATTTCTCTGCTAAATACTACCAGTCCTGTAGAAGAGTTCCACAATGAGGAGCCCCTAGATATATCCCAGGACACAGAAACTGAAAGAACTGTCATAAACATGATGAAAGAATTCAAGAACACACAGCAAACAAACCAAATAACTAGAATAATATATAGATAGTCTAAAAGAAGATAGGTATATATCTCTGACTGACTTCACAAAAGAGATGGAAATACTGAAGGAAACTCATATTCAAATAAAAAATGAAGTGGAACACAGAATAAGTCATCTGGAAAGGACAGGAGGAAGCCTCACTAACAGAATGAATTAAGTAGAAAATAGAATATCAACACTAGAAGATAAAATGGAAGAATTGGATTGCTCAAGCAAAGATTATGAAAAATTGAAAAAAAAAACCCACAGGAATGAAATATTCAGGAAATGTGAGACAGCACAAAAAGACCAAACCTCTGGAATATAGATATAGAGGAAGAAAAAGAATCTCAAGGTAATGGTATTGACCACATCTTCAAAAGGATTGTAGAAGAAAATTTCCCCAAATTAAGGAAAGACATACCCATACAAATAAAAGAAGCACAAAGAACACCAGACAAGACCAGGAATTCCTCATGCCATATCTTATTTTCTTAAACTATATTTTTATTGAATTTTTACAAATTTCATATATATATGTCTGTGTGTGTGTGTGTATTTAAGGAACAGGTTTTTTTTTAATTGATGTTTTGCATATTTCATATATCATTTCTCAGTTCAACTTAGACATATTCCCCTTTTCATGGCCCCCAACCCACCCCTGTTCCTGCATTCTGAAACATATCTTGCATCATTCTCTCAGTATTTTTTTTCACATTTTTCACTTTAATTTTATATTATTTCAAAATATGCATACATATCCTCTATCCATAAACCAGTATTACAAAATCTGAACATAAGAGTTAGGTTAATTCCCAAGCCCATTAAGGGATTCACCTTATAACCATACTGCTGCTTTCATGTAAAAAAAGAAATATAACATAGACGATGCTCAGTTTGCTTTGCAACTAGGTATTTGGTGCTAGCACCCACGAATGAGGGATACCATATGTCGTTTTTTTGTTGTTGTTGTTGTTTTTCTGGGACTGTGTTACTTCACTTAGCATATTGGCTTCGAGTTCCATCCATTTACCTACAAAGTTCATGATGTCATCTTTCTTTACCACTGCATAGAATTCCATTGTGTAGATATACCACATTTTTGTCATCCACTCATCAGTTGAGGGGCATTTGGGTTGGTTCCAGCTATTCGGTATTGTGATCAGAGCTGCAATAAACATGGATATGCATGTATCTTTGCGGTTGGATGAGTCTTGTGGGTATATACTGAGGAGTGGTTTGGCTGGGTCAAGTGGTAGGCTCATTTTGAGTCCTGTAAGGGTTCTCCACACTGCTTTCCATAATGGTTGTACAAGTTTACATTCCCGTCAGCAGTGGATGAGTGTTTGCCTTTCCCCACAACCTCTCCAGCATTTGGTGTCTTTTATCTTCTTGATCTTAGCCACATTTATGGGAGTGAGATGATATCTGAGAGTGGTTTTAATGTGCATTTCCTTAATTATTAATAATATTGCAAACTTTTTTTATTTATTTATTTTTATTGGTGCTTTGTGCATTTCATACATCATTTTCCAATTCAGATCAGGCATATTTCCCTTTCCCTTCCCCCCTACCGCCACTCCATCCCAGATCATACATTTTGCCATAACTGTCCTGCATCTTTCTCTCAGTTTTTTTTTTTTCATTTTTTAGCTATAAGTGATAATACATGAGTACAAACATCCTTCATATGAAACCAATTTGCAGGCTGTTGTACCCAAACCCCCACAGCCCCACCATCCAGCAGGGGTGAGGGGTTGTATGTTCAATCAAGTTGATCAAATGAGTGTCCAGACTACATTGCTGTAGTTTCACCATTCAACAGCTCCAATCAAGCCCTTACAATTCTTACAATGCCACTTGCACAACCCGTTTTAAAGATGTTTCTGCTCAGCCCGTCTTTAACTTCCTCACTGGTGAATTCTCTTGTTTCAAAGCCTCTGTATTTTTGTTTTTTTTTTTTAAATTGAGTATTTTTTATTTGGTATCGCATTGATTAGATGATAGAGGTACTGTAGTCATGAAGCGCAGTTGTTTATACGCAATTCACAGCGATTCAGGCGGCTTAAGTTTTCCTTCCCCCGCCACACCCCCACTACCCAGGCATCGTCCCAGATCATTATGTTCGGTGTATAGCGAATCAGGTAACGGATGGGCATGATTTTAGAGACGCGGGAGGATTTCCGGTGCGTGATGAAAGGCATTCTGCCATAAACTGTTCCCTGCAGTCTTCTTTCTCCGTTTTGTTTTTTTTTATTTTTTGGTTTTCCATTATTTTAGGCTATAAAGCAGCAGTGATAATCGCCATGAGTACAAGCAATACTTCAAATATGGGCAAAAAACTATCTGGCAGGAGCTTTTGTGTCCAAACCCCCACCGCTCCACCATCCAGTGGGGGTTCACAGGTTGTTTGTTCAATCAAAAGCTTTGATATAATGATTGTCCAAACCCTACTTGCTGGTTTAGTCTTCACACCAATTCACCCAATCAACACACAGCCCCTTACAGTTCTATACCTAAGACATAGCACGAGTAGCTCACCCCTGTGCGTCCCACAGGGGTTTGTTCCCGCTAGGTTAGAAAAGGTGGCACAGGTGATGAGAAAAGGTTTGGATTCGACAAGTACAAATGTTCTCTATAATTCTCTGTTGTACAGTATAACCTTGTAACATTCTCTTTGTAAGGATGATTTAACTTAAAATATTAAGTTTGCTTCCCAAGCTTATCAGATATAGTCACCCAAAACAACATGGGTGATTTTGATGAAATCCGTGCCTTGACCTGTTCAGCCTCTTTATCCAATCTTTTGAGTAGGGTCAATCTTTTTTTTCGCTTTTTTTGTTTTTTTTTTATTTTGGAGTAGTCTATATATTCTTGATATTAAGTCTCTGTCAGATGAATCACTAGTGAAGATTTCCTTCCACTCTATGGGTTTTCTCTTCACTTCCTTGATTGTTCCTTTTGCTGTACAAAAGCTTTTGAGTTTGATGGGGTCCCATTTTGTGCACTGTTGTCCTTAATTCCTGTGCAGCTGCTGTCTGATTTAGAAAGTCTTTTCCTACACCTATATCTTATAGGTTGCTACCAAGTTCTTACCAAATTTTTCTTCTATCACCTTCAAGGTTTCAGGTTTTACATTGAAATCTTTGATCCACTTGGAGTTGATTTTTGTACAGAGTGAGAGGTATGGGTTTAATTTTGTTCTTCTACAAACAGTGATCCAGTTTTGCCAGCACCATTTGGTGAAGATGCTATCCTTCCTCCATTGAGGTATTTTTTTGCCCCTTTTGTCAAATATGAGGTGGCTGAAATTGTATGAGTTCAAGTTTGGATCTTCAATTTTATTCCATTGGTCAGCGGGTCTGTTTTTGTGCCAGTACCAGGCTGTCCTTATGACTATGGCCCTATAATATAGCTTGAAGTCTGGTAGAGCAATTCTTACTGTATTGCATTTTTCACTCAGGGTTGCTTTAACTATTCAGGGTCTTTTGTTTTTCCATATGAATTTAAGGATTTTTTTTCCAAGTCTGTGAAGAAGCTCATGGGGATTTTGATTGGGATTGCATTGAATCTGTATATCAATTTGGGTAAAATGGACATTTTAATATATTAATTTTTCCAATCCATGAGCATGGAGATCTTTCCATCTTTTGATGTCATTTTCAATCTCCTTCAGGAGTTAAAAAATTTTGTTATAGAGATCTTTGGTATCATTGTTTAGATTTGTTCCCAGGTATTTTATGATTTTTGAGGCTATTATGAGTGGTGCCTTCTTATATTCCTTCTCCACTTGTTTGTTTGTGTAAAGAAAAGTTACTGATTTTTCTAGATTAATTTTGTATTCCACCACTTTACTGAAACTCTTAATCATTCCTAGAAGTGTTCTGGTGGAGTTTTTAGCTTCCCATAGATAAATTATCATATCATCTGCAAAAAGGGATAACTTAACTTCTTTTCTGATTAGTACTACTTTATTTTCCGTCTCTTGTCTTATTTCCCTAGTAACGTTTCAAGCACTATGTTAAAGAGGAGTGGTGATAAAGGGCATCCTTGCCGGGTTCCTGCCTTTAAGGAAAATGATTCCAATTTTTCTCCATTTGTGATGATGTTGGCAATGGGTTTGTTACATATGGCTTTGACCATATGGGATGTTCCCTTCAGTCTGATTCCCTCTAGGACTTTAAACATGAAGGGATCCTGGATCTTGTCAAAGGCTTTTTCTGCATCAGTTGAGATGTTGAACTATCCCTGCATCTCTTGTATGAATCCAACTTGGCCATGAATGATTTTTTTAAATTTGTTTTTAATAATAGGTAATAAGTAATGAGTACAAGCATCCTTCATGTAAAACCAATTTGCAAGCAGCCTTGCCCAAACTTATACAGCCTGAGGCCCCCATTGTCCAGCTGGAGGGGCTTGTATGTACTATCATGTTGATGAAATGAGTCCAGTCTATATTTCTGTAGTTTCATAATTCACCCCAATTGCAGCCCTTACATTCTACCACACCCCCTCTTCTGCAGATTGTTCCCTAGGCTTTAGAAAAGGGACACAAGTAGATGAGAAGCAAAGCAGTCTATTTTCCCTGGAGATGTCACTTTGGACTCTGATCAGTTCAGGCTGTTTCCTTTCAGGGTTGGCAGTTTATCCAGGAATAACCTTTTATTCCTACTGGTGAAGCACAAGCAATTAGATATACAGGCATTTAAACAGTACTAATTATTATGGTAGGTTATGTTGGTATAGACACAGATGTTTGGATGGTATGCTAATCCGTGGACTATAGCTTTTCTGTAAAAGCTGACAAGGTCTTACTGTGGCTTATAACATCTCCTAACCACTAGAGGATGTAAGCTTGTGGCATCAGCTGTGAATTATTCCCCCAAGGAGAGAGCTAATAGCCAATCAGATTTGGGATATACAGACATTTGGCTGCCACTGCTGCAAGTATTTCCAGGCAGGTAAGGTGTAGCTGATGCTGATGGAGGAGTCTTGATTGACTCAAGGAGACCAAAATTTGCTTTATTGATTTAGTGGCCTTTGGTGACACTCTCTGGCATTCCAGAAATCAACTGTACACTTGCAAGTGTGGTCTCAATATATCTTTCCCATGCTTACACCAGGTCTTTGACAGCAGGGCCTTACCATCTCTCTTCTTGCAGGTATCCCAGTTTGCTGGCAAAAAGCCTTTATCTTTTTTGGGGATTGGATCCCTAGCCAACATTTTCTTGGCAGAATAATCCATTTCTGGAGCTTTCCTGTATTAATATATTTTTCTTAATTCCCTGGCTTATATAGACTTTAATATTATATTTGGCTCTGAATAGAGAATTATCCTTTCACAGTTCCTATGACTATCAGTCAGTTAAAGATGGCAACTATATCAGTTTTATGAGAGGTTACCTCTATAACAGTTGTCTCTAATTTACAGTTAGGGAATGACTTCATTACTGTCATGCTTTTCTTTGTTCTATGTAAAGGAGGTAAGGAAGTCTCTCATATTAAAACTTTGGGGCACCTGAAAGATAAAGTTCATTAGGACACATTATAAATAGTTGTTACAATTAGGATCCATGGAGATGTTTGATGCCTGTAGCAGTCTTAGGCTTTTCTTCCTTTCAATGTTTAGCTGGGCCAACTTTTCTGCATTAAACTTACCCAAGGTGTTTATCCTTGACTGTTTCTGTACAGAAAAAAAAGAAACAGTCAAGGAAGTGAAGAGAAAACCCACAGAGTGGGAGGAAACCTTCACTGCTGATACATCTGACAGAGCATTAACCTGCAGAATATACAAACTAATCAAAAAACAAAGAAGTAAGAAAACAAACGATTCAAAAGATGGAGTAGGGGCAGGAGAGATGGCCTAGCGGTTAAGAGCGCCGACCGCTCTTGCAGAGGACCCGGGTTCGATCCCCAGCACCCACATGGCGGCTGAGAACCGTCTGAAACTCCAACTCCAGGAGAACTCCAGCTCCAGGGGAATCCGACGCCCACTTCTGACCTCCGCGGCATTGCACGACACGGGTGCACAGACTTGCATGCAGA
>VZQC01014751.1:135131-215914 GCA_009823505.1 Rhizomys pruinosus | reverse complement strand
CTTTCTTTCTTTCTTTCTTTCTTTCTTTCTTTCTTTCTTTCTTTCTTTCTTTCTTTCTTTCATTTCGTTAACAGGGCTAGATGTCTGTCTAGTTTATCTTTTCAAAGAACCAGCATTTTGATTCATTGATTCTGTGTACTGTTTTATTTGCTTCTATTTTATTGATTTCTGTTCTGATTTTTGTGATTTCTTCCTGTTTTGGGGTTTAGGGTTCATATGTTGTTGTCTCTCAAGTGTTTTCAGCTGCAGTGTTAGATCATTTATTTGTTCCCTTTCTGTTTTTTAGATGTGTGCACTAAGGGCTATAAATTTCTCTCTCAAGACTGCTTTTAAAGTATTCCACAAGTTTTCTTGCATTTTATTATCTTTTTTCTTCAGTTCCATGAATACTTTTATTTCACTCCTTATTTCTTCCCTCACCCATTCATTATTCAAGATGGTATTGTTTAGTCTCCATGTGTTCTTGCAGCTAGATTGGCTTATTCTGGTGTTCATATTGAGTTTTATTGCACTGTGGTCTGATAGAATGCATGGAATAATTTTAATCCTTTTGTATTTGTTGTTATTTTCTCCCTCTAGGTCCTTCTTGAGTTTTTCATTCTCTTCTATTAGTTCTCTAATTTCTTTGAATATGTCTACAGTTGTTATTCTAAGGTTGGTGTTCTGGCTTCTTTCCTTGGGGATGTCATTGTAGGGATCTTTTGTAGGGTTCTTAGAGTTCAGTGTGGATTTATTATGAGCTTTTCCAATGTTGTTTTTCTTTATGTCTTTGGCATGTGGATTTGTCTGTTTATTTGTTTCTCTGGATTCTGGCACCTCAACATTGGCTGTTCAGACTATAATCACCAATGCTCTGCCTGTTAGGTCCTCTGCACCAGAGTGCCACCAGGTTGACAAGGGGGTTGGAGGGGTTGGGTTGCATTGCTACTTTGGTCTGCATGCTGGTAGGCCACCAAGGGTCAAGGCAAGTCTGCTTTGCCTCACCAGCACCTCACTAAGTCCGTGAGCCTGCCTGGAGTCTGAGCTGGGACTTCCAGGGGCAGGAGGTGAGCTCCCCAAGGGTCAAGGCAGATTTGCCTTGCCTCACTAGTACCTCATTGAGTCCATGTGCCTGTCTGGAGTCTGACATATCTTATTAAAAACACTAGAATTGGGACTGGAGAGATGGCTTAGTGGTTAAGAGTGCTGACTGCTCTTGCAGAGGACCCGGGTTTGATCCCCAGCACCCACATGGTGGCTAAGAACCGTCTTTAACTCCAGTTCCAGGGGAATCTGACGCCCTCTTCTGTGCTCCGTGGCATTGCACAACACGGGTATGCAAACTTACATGCAGACAGTACATTCATATACATAAAAATAAATAAATAAAAATTTAAAAACACTAGAAGTTCAAATCAAAGAGGGAATATGGAATGCTTCAAAAGAAAAGGAAAACTCATCAGAATTACAGCAGACATTTTAGTTCAAATGATGTAAGCCAGAAGAGCTTGTACTAAATTATTCCCAGTTCTAATTGCCTATAGATGCCAGCCCAGAATAAATTCCCTAGCAAAAATGTCTGCTATAATTGAAGGAGAAATAAAAATCTTTCATGACATAAATAGGCTGAAAGAAAACCAGTCTTTCAAAGAATACTTGAAGCAATACAAAAAGCCAGAAAGGCATGACTATACCCAAGTGGCAATAGAAAGTATTTAATGAAGTGGAAACCATAGGAAAAAAAAAACCTAGACCAAAAATGAAAACAGAAATTAAATGACATCTGTGGTGGTTTGAATGAGAGTGTCCCCTCATAGGCTTTAAGTATTCAGACATTTTGTCTCCAGTTGGTGGCACTGTTCTTGGAGGTCTTAGAAGGTGTGGCTGTGCTGGAGGAAGTACGTTATTGGGGGCAGGCTTAGTGAGTTTAACAAGCCTTTTGGTCTCCAGCCTCCTTCTCTCTCTCTCTGCTTCCTGTGCTCATTGCAAGATGTGACCCTCAGCTTGCTGCTCCAGCCCCAGCCACCATGCTTCCCAACACAATGGACTCTGATTCCCTGGAACTGTCAATCATAAGCTCAAATAAACTCTTCCTTTTATAAGTTCCCTTGCTCATGGTAGTTTTATCACAGCAACAGAAAAGTGACTAATGCAGTTATTTGGTACCAGAGAGTGGGCTGTTGACTGTGAAGAACCTGACCATGTGGATGCTTGGAGAAATGTGGAAGACTTTGGAATTTTGGACTAGAAAAGCTGTGGACTACTTTAAGCAGAGCTTAAGGGGCCATTCTAGTAGAAGCCTGGAAGAAAGCACTGCTGCAAAAATTGTAGTTCCAGAGGAAAATAAAGACTTAGGCAGCAACTGGGATATTTTGATAAAGAGTCTGGCAGCAGTTTGCCTACAGCCCAAATGCTTGCTTGATGCTAAATTGGAGAACGTTATTTCAAGATAGCCTAATGTAGAAATGGTGGTGCGGTAATTGATGGTGCAGATCTACAGTGAAGAAGAGCATATGGGGCAGAAAGAAATGCAGAATGTACAGTTTGGATTTGAAAAGTGCACTAGGAAGATTAAAGGTGGGGCCAAGGCATGTGAAGGAGAGGTTCCATTTGATAAGGAGACTAAAGTGAGTGATTAAGGGGATTAAGATTAAGATTAAGATTAAGTAAACAACAGAATCAGTACCTTCAGGGAAAGACCACACCCAGCCAAGCCTCCAACTTTTGAAAGGAAAATACTGAAAGCGTTTTCTACTCCAACAAGTCCAGGGCAGAGAAAATTTGCAAATGTGGTTAAAGTAGGACAGAGTCCATCCCAAACTTGAAGCCAAACTGGGCAATTTCATTCACTTGGTGCTGGTTTTAGAGGCATGAAGTTTGCAAGAGTGAAGGGGTCATCAGTTCTTCCTCCATGGTTTCAGATAGCCACAAAGGCCAGACAGAGTGCAGCAGGGGTGTCCCTGAATAAAGAAGGCCCTGATAGGCCATAGTGTGAAGCCTGGTTGGCAGCAGAGACCCCAAGAAGATATTCAAGATGCCAGAGCTGTGAGATATTTGCCAAGGAGAGCTGCATACAGGGAGTGGTACCAGACTAAGAAAGAGATGTATGTTGCAAGCAAAGCTGGAAGAGCTCAGCCATCTAAGTCCTTTGGAAGTCAAGTCACAGAACTTGCACATGGAGCTACTTGGTGTTTACCCTGCTGGTTTTTGGTCTTGTTGTGATCCAGTATTTCCTCACTATGCATCTATTCCTCCCTTTTGGAATGGGAATGTGTATTCAGTTCCACTGTATGTTGGGAGTATGTAATTTGCCTTTTGATTTTACAGGAGATTGGCCTGTGTCTCAGAAGAGATTTTGGACAATAGACTTTTGAATAGAATTGAGACTGGTAAAGACTATGGGGACATTTAAGGTTAGACTAAATGCATTTTTCATTTTATATGGCCTATGCGGGCCAGGGAGTGGAATGTGGTTGTTTGAATGAGAGTGTCACCCCATAGGCTATAAGTATTCAGACATTTTGTCTCCAGTTGGTGGCACTGTTCTTGGAGGTCTTAGAACATGTGGCTGTGCTGGAGGGACTACATTATTGGGGGCAGGAGTAGTGAGTTTAATAAGCCTTGCAGTCTCTAGTCTCTCTCTCTGCTTCTTGTGCTCATTGCAAGATGTGACCCTTGGTGGCTTGCTGCTCCAGCCCTGGCCACCATGCTTCCCACCACAATGGACTCTAATTCCCTGGAACCGTCAATCATAAGCTCAAATAAACTCTTCCTTTTATAAGTTCCCTTGCTCATGGTGGTTTTATCACAGCAACAGAAAAGTGACTAATACAACATCCTTCAATAATAACTTTAAATATTAAAAAGACTGAAATCCTCAATCAAGAGTCATAGCCTAGTGGATTGGATTAAGAAACAAAATCAATATTTTTGTTTTCTGCAAGAAACCCATCTCACCTTCAAGGACAGTCACTGTCTTAAGGTGAAGTGCAGAAAAAATATTCCAAGCAAATGGTACTAAAAAGCAAGTAAGAAGAAAAAGCAAGTAAGAATTATTATTCTAATATCAGAAAAAACTTAGACTTCAAATTAAACTAATAAGAAGAGATGAAGAGGGTAACTTCATTCTTATCAAAGGAACAATTAGCCATGAACATATCTCAATCATTAAAATATATGCACCAAACTCTGGTAAACCAAACTTCGTTAACACAATTCTATAAGACTTCAAGGCATAGATTTAACCTAACTCACTAATAGTAGGGAAATTTAGTTCCCCACAGTGTCCATCAGACAGGTCAGCTGGGCAAAGAATAAACAGAGACGTCTGAACTGAAAAATATGATAAACAAATAGGCCAAACAGTCACCCAAGGAACAAAGATTATACTTTCTATTCAGTACCCCATGGAAATTTCTCCAAAAGCTCCCACATACTGGGGCACCGAAAAAATAACAACACACAAAAGAAAATTGAAATAATTACATGCATTCTATTGGATGGTAAAAAGGAGGTGACCTGTGGCTTCTTTGTACTAAATTAACTGCTTGTCTGTTGTGGTGGTTTGAATGGGTGTTCCCCATAGGCTGTAAGTATTCAGACATTTGTCTCCAGTTGGTGGCACTGTTTTTGGAGGTCTTAGAAGGTGTGGCCATGCTAAAGGAAGTACATTATTGGGGGCAGGCTTAGTGAATTTAACAAGCCTTGTGGTCTACAGTTGCTCTCTCTGTTTCCTGTGCTCTTTGCGAGATGTGACCCTCGGTTTGCTGCTCCAGATCCAGCTGCCATGCTTCCCGCCACAATAGACTCTAATTCCCTGGAACTGTCAATTGTATGCTCAAATAAACTCTTCCTTTTATAAGTTCCTTGGTCATGGTGTTTTATCACAGCAGCAGAAAAGTGACTAATACATCTGTTTACACCAAAACCTGGCCTTAGGCAGGATTTGCCTGTGCATCAGCAAATCCCTGATACTGCCTTGGTATCAAAGGCATTGGCGAGTACAAGTGATGTTATTGAACATTAGGCACAGGGTCTGAAACTCTGAAGTCACTCAGGGTATAAAAACAGAATGCTGTGAATAAAAAGATGAGTTTTTCTTACCACCAGACAAGGACTCTGGCCATTATATTGCATGTGTAATTTTAGCCTATCAAACTTGTGTGTTCATGACTAGTGGATTTTGGCTGGGGAAAATCAATCAGATTCCAGCCTGGGAAATCAGTGGGTGCCAGCAGCATGGGCACTGATGTATAGTGAGGGAGTGCCTGGGTGGGAATTAGACTGTAGTGTGCTGAACAGGCAACAGTCAGGATTAGGCTGTGGGGTGTCTAGCAGACAGTATCCTGGAGGATCTGGGGGATGCTGATAAAGCATTACCTGATGTAGAACTTATATGAGATAGGTGGGCAGTAGAAAGGTTATCAGCACACTAATGTGTGGTACTGTAAACATAGCCACATACATATGGTAGGAGTAGTAATAGATCCTAGAGAAAAACCTAGTGTTTCCACATCCCTAGACCAATGAAATTTCTTAATGTATGCTAAATATGTATCATATTTACAGACAAATATATTGGTCACCACTCATCAAAAAAGCTTCATTTTTTGCAACAGATGGAGAGTATTAAACAGTTCCATAACTGATCAAACACAGAGAATAAGTTTCTGTGATGCCCCGTCCTAAGTGACACATGTACAATGCAAGCTGTACACCCATGTTTCATGGAACATAGCACAAGGGGGAGCAGAGACAATATTATTGCATCTCTCAACTCTCACAAGTGAAACTTTCTCATGCAACAGATGTCAATTAACAGAGAAAGCCACAACTGGTCAAAATGTAGATAATAGAAGACTTCAGAATGCACGACCATGGATAAGACTTTTATATTAAAACTTTGACACCCAGCTATCAGGGACCATTGCAGAAAACTGGGCTGAAAGACTCTAAAAGCCACAGTAGTGGATGGCCACAAAGAAACAGAGTTTTCTGGGCTTCTGGGATTTACTCATAGGAACTTAAAGCAGTGATAATAGCATGCACAAGATCTGTGCAAACTCACTCCCACAAAAAATAAATAAATAAAAACAGCATAAAAGTAGGAAAACTGGTAATAAACCCCAACTTTAGCTGAGGCAAATGATAGATGCTTGGCAAGGAAATGTCTAGTTTTTTTTTTTTCTTGAATTTCATGCTATTTATTTATTTATTTATTTATATTTATATTAATGTACTGTCTAAATGTAGGTTTGTGCACCCGTGTCGTGCAATGCCGCAGAGGTCAGAAGAGGGTTTCAGATTCCCCTGAATCTGGAGTTCTCCTGGAATTGGAGTTACAGACGGTTCTCAGCCACCATGTGGGTGCTGGGGACCGAACCCAGGTCCTCTGCAAGAGCAGTTGGTGCTCTTAACCGCTAGGCCATCCCTCCAACCCCATGTGTCTAGTTGTTTTTTCAAGGATGAGACGTTAGATAGGCTGACAAAGCTCTAGTGAATGAACTCACACCAAGGGAGAATTGCAGAGCAGACACGTTTACTCAACAGCCCTTAACATATATCACAGGATGCATAAAATATGGTGGGTACTATGGGAGGTACAGATAGGGGAGGGGGGTCAGAATATGGTTGAGATATATTATATGAAATGCACAAAATGCAACAAAAAGTAAAAGAGACATTGAACTTTGAATTAATGGTATTTTCTTAAACTTGGATTTTTTTTTTTAATTCTGGTCTTTTTGAGACAGGGTGTCCCTGTAGCCCCAGTGGTCCTGGAACTCACTCTGTAGACCAAGCTGGCCTTGAACTCACAAAGATCTGCCTGCCTCTGCCTCCTGAGTGCTAGGATTAAAGGCATGTGCCACCACATCTGGTGAAAACTGTGGGAATTTAAAAGTTAGACTGTGGTTTACATTATGGTATTAACATGAGATCTTGGGAAAAAAACCGGAATGGAAATGGTATAGTTTAATAATGAAGCACTTGTTTGTTAACTTGACAAGGAGTCAGTTTTGCTGGTTACTTTTGTCACCTTGACCCAAGCTAGTGTCATCTGGGAAAAGGTAACGTACATCAATGAAGGGACCTCCTCTTCCAAACCGGCCTTTAGGCATGTCTGTGGAGCCTTTTCTTGATTGCTAATTGATACAGGAGGACTCAGAGCACTGAGGGCAGTGCAATCTCTGGGCAGGTGTGCCTCGTCTATCTGAGAAAAGTAGCTGTTCAATCTAGAGGGGGCTAGCCACTAAGCAGCATTCTTCTATTGTCTCTCCTTCAGTTTCTACCTCCAGGTTCCTGCCTTGATTTCTTCCTTTGGTTTCCCTTCATAATGTACTGCAACCGATAAGATGAGATAAACCCTTTTATTCTCAAGTTGCTTTTGATCATGATTCTTCTCACAGCAATAGAAAACAAACTAGAATTAGAATCTAAGCAAAATATTTTAGCTACCTGGCACATAAGGGACAATGCCAAGTAATTAATTTAAAGGAAACAAGACTTGGTTATCATTTCTGTCCTAGTTTGTCTTCCATTGCTGTGACAAAACACTCTGACACCAACTTGGGGAGGAAAGAGTTTATTCAGCTTACATCTCCTGGGTCACAGTTCATCACTTAAGGAGCCCAAGGCAGGAACTCAGGGCAGGAACCTGGAGGCAGGAGCTGAAGCACAGACCATGTTCACCGGCTTGCTCTCTGGCTTATGCCCAGCCCGCCTTCTTAAGTACACAACAACCTGCCCAGGGTGGCACCAGTCTTGTGGGCTGGGCCCTCCCACACTACTCGACCATCAAGACAATACTCCACAGATGTGGCCACAGGCCAATCCAATGGACCAAATTCCCCAATTGAGGCTCCCTCAACCCAGGTGTGTCAAGTTGACACTAAAGCTATCCAGCACAATTGACCCCTTGTCAACTTGACACACAAAACACATCACTATTAAACCACAACCTTTCCAGTTCTTATCCCCAAAATATGATGTTAACATGAATCACAACCTAAGACAGTACAACCTCAAAAGCCTCACAGTCCTTAAAATGTCCAAACACTTAAAAGTTCACAGTCCGTTAAAAGTCTCTTAACTGTGGGCTGCTGTAAAATCCAAAACAAGTACTGTCTTATTTCAAAGGGAAGAATCAGGCACTCTCAAACAAAACCTAAGTCCAGCAAAGTAGCTCAAGGCTGGACACCTGGGATTCACTCATGATCTTCTGGGCTCCAAAGGGTTTCGGCAGCTCCCCCTCTCCGACTCTGCCGTCCGTGGCACACTCATCTCGCAGGCCCAGGCCGACTCCATTCTACACCTACCGCTGCTCTTGGTGGTCGTCCCAGGGTACCGGCATCTCCAAAAAGCTGGGGTCGCTACTGAAACTGAGGCAGCACCTTCACCAATGGTCTCTTCTGACCTCTCCTGGTGCAAAGCCTCAGCTTCTCTCCATGACCCCTGCAATCCTGGGGTCTTCACAGCAACCGAGGTGCACTTCCACCAATGGTCTTTCCTGACCTCTCACAGTGCCAAGCCTCGGCTGCTCTCTGTGACCCCCTCAAATTTCAACACCGGAACCATATAGGAGACTCTTACACGTTACCAAGTCCGGCTTCTGGCTCGAGATGGAGGCTCAGGCCCTTTCTGGGTCACAGCTTCTGTGTGCTGACCTTGAAGATATTCTCCCCAGAAGATTTCACCTCAGTGATGCTGGTCTCTTGTTACTTACAGCTGATTTTTCAGCCCCAGCTAACCAGCATCAATTGCCCCAGTACCACAAAAGTTTCACTTCAGGTTCTGGTCTCTTGTTACTTACAGCTGATTCTCCACAGCCCCAGCTGACCAGAACCCACAGATTACACAGTCCTGATGATCTCTGCTCCCCTTTGAAACTAGAAACTTCACAAGCCAGGCCTCCATCTTCTACAACTCCTTCAGCAAAACTGCTCCAAGCTCCACAGCAACAATCTTTAGGCATTCAATGATCTTCCCAGCCCAAAGTTCCAAACGCCTCCACAATCCTTCCCCAAAACACCAAGGTCAGGTCTGTCACAGCAATACCCCACTCTTCTGGTACCAATTTCTGTTCTAGTTTGTCTTCCATTGCTGTGACAAAACACTCTGACCGACACCAACTTGGGGAGGAAAGGGTTTATTCAGCTTACATCTCCTGGGTCACAGTTCATCACTTAGGGAGCCCAAGGCAGGAACTCAGGGCAGGAACCTGGAGGCAGGAGCTGAAGCACAGACCATGTTCACCGGCTTGCTCTCTGGCTTATGCCCAGCCCACCTTCTTAAGTACACAACAACCTGCCCAGGGTGGCACCAGTCTTGTGGGCTGGGCCCTCCCACACTACTCGACCATCAAGACAATACTCCACAGATGTGGCCACAGGCCAATCCAATGGACCAAATTCCCCAATTGAGGCTCCCTCAACCCAGGTGTGTCAAGCTGACACTAAAGCTATCCAGCACAATTGCCAATTATGCTTGCACGTCTCTTTCATGTTTGGAGAACAGGGTTCATTTAAATCCTTTAAAATATCCCCATAAACAACTTCTCAGTTGATCAATGAGTTGGGTTTCCTCTCAAGCGCTGTTCATGCTTACCTGCTCCACCTGCTCATTGAACTTTCTTTTTTATGGCTTATGCTATAGAATTCTCAAGATTATTTCTGTTTACTTAGAGCTAGCTCAGTAGCTTCAATATGTTTATATGAATACTTAAGTATTAAATGTGTACTTTCTTTGATTTTGAGATATAGTCTCATGGTAATTATTTGATTAGCCATAATTCTCTTTTACAGATGGCATGTGATTCCAATCAGTTTTATATAAAATTCATAAAACTGCTCTTGTATATCAGCTAATTTAACTGTAAAAATTAATGCATAATGCTTTTTATTTTTAAATTTTAATTCCATGTCTACAAGATTCATTTGGTTTCAATGCTCAAAATCCATTGTATTTTGATGTGGAGATCATTGTGAGTTTATCGAGAAAAATCATTCCGTAAGCCATATATAGATTGAAAATTCTTAATAAAGTAAGATTTTATGCTTTGGATTTTCATAGTAACATTTTAATGTAAAGCTAAAGTGAAGGGAGTGGGGTGCTCCATCAGTCAAGGATCTGACAAGGCAAAGCTGATCAGGGTGAAGATGCCATGGAATGACTCACCTGGAATGCAAGGCTGACAGCTGCACTGAAGGGCAATTATGATGAGCGATCGCTGAAATGATTTAGAAAGGAGCCTGATTTAGATCATCTTTTGAATTTATTGGAAAATGACTTCTTCACTGAATGCAAAATGAATCTTTGTCATTTATTTTTAGAGATGTATCCATACTCAACATGGGAACACAATTGGGGCTTTGATTCTGATTTCTAGTGTGGATGGTTGGAGTAGCATTTTGGGAAGTCAAAAGAAGTCGTGGTTACAATAACTTGAAAATTTTAAGATTGACATTTAGTACATACAGTGTTCTAGGTCAATATTGGTGAGTTTTTACTTTCAAATGTATCAGACTTTTTGCAGACTCAAGCATGGTGGGTATGACATTACATTACAGAGAAACTGTAAATGGAGGTATATCCATGAAATACTGGAAGTCTAATAAAGATAAAAGCCATATAAAATGTAGTTTAATAATGCATGGCGACTCTTTCTGAGTCTTCAGCTGACCACATATGGGTGACTTGTCCTTGTTTGCAGTACTGAACACAGGGAGATCTGGAATGAAATGCTTAAAAAAATCTGTTTAACAGCAAGTTGAAAGTAATAATTGCTCAGGGTACTAGACAAAAGACTAGCTAATAAAAGTAAAGAGTGGGAAGGAATTCAAATTAGCAAGTTATATATCAAAAACACCTGTCATAAGCTGTCGAAGAGAAGTGTAAAGATTATTTCATCTATTAAGTAATGCAGATGTAACATATTTATACGTTGGTTGTGAAACTTTGTATATAACAAAACAAAATGTTGAGCTAATATGATGAATGGAAATTTGGAACTGAATTAGCAAAATATAAGATGGCTTTTTTTATGAAATGAATCCAATACATAAGTTGTTGCAATTATCTTTATGTATGTGGCATTGCACAGCATTGAGCTTTCAAAGGGAATCTTTAAATCCCAACTATTTGGCATTTTTATCTTGTCTTTTGGGAAAATCAGTCTATGATTAATGATTTCATAAATTAAATTTTCTTTGACAATTTCATACATGTATAATGCATTCTGGTTGCTCTCACCCCATTCTCTCTTATCCCCTTTTCACACTTGACAACCCCCCCCTCTCTAACAGGTCCCTTTCCCATGTTCATATCTATTTGTTTTATTTTGTGACCCACTGAATTTAATCAGGGCCATCTGAATGACATGGCTTTAGAGATGTCTACTGGAGTCTAGTGGGCTGGCCTGCAGGTATTGATTTGAGGATAATGATTTCTCCTCCACAAGGATCCTGGAGTAGCCAACAGTTCCACATGGATAGGTGGTTCCTATCAGCCCCTCTATCTATCCTGGCTCTTGACAGACCCAGTGTTAAACAGGCTCCATACAGTCAATTACAGTAGCTGTCAGTTGATGACTGCAATAACATACCATACCCAGAAGATCATATTTTGCAGTCATTCTCGGAGTCTTTCTGGCTCTTATATCCTTTCTGCCCCATCTTTTTCAATATTCCCTTGGCCTTATAGAGCTGACATGCATGCCCTGTTTAAGGGTGGACACTCAATTGCCCCCTTACTCTCAATAATTTATGTGGCCAAGGGTATGACTAAAATTTTTAAAATAAACTTCTAAAGATCATTTCAAATTTTGCTGCTTTATAAAGTCCAGTAGAACCTTCCATTCTTTGCCATGGAGCTCAGTGTTTATCCTGCTTCTACGTGTGCTTTATGTACAACAACTTAGCAAGTCTGTCATGCATTTTAGTAGTCTGGAGTAAATAAGTCATCTTCTAGCCTTGAAGGGACATGACACTATACCATAAACTGTCTGTGAACAAGATTAGGTGGCAAGAAATTGCAGATATTTTTTGAATTGAGGATTTCTGGTCTGTTAACAACAATATGATCTTAATACAGAATTCCATCTCAGATCAGCTTACAGACTCTACTGACTCATTGATCATCTCACTGAAACTGAGCAGAAGATGGAGTAGGGCAAGGTAGCATATGTAGTTTATAGAAACTGAGAATAAATTATGTATTGTATTAGCTGCTGTTTGTGGCAATTTGATAATAGATAATAGAAAATGAATGTACAGAAAGAGCCAGCATGAAACAATTATATCAGGCAAATGATTCCAGATAAAAATGATCTCTGATCTAAATCTAAGAATAATTGTTATAAAATTGAAAATCTGCGAAGTGTTTTAAACACAGTATAAATGTCTCCATTTGAAACATTGCCATAAAACATTTTAAGTATCATCAATGATACAACTGCTGCTACTCCAGTCCTGCTAAGAGGAATTTTAAAATAATGTAATTGGGCATACTACTGAATTTAAAAAAAAAGAAAGAAACAAAAACCCGTTCATTCATGCATCAGAAGGGGAAAAATAACTGCTTAGGACATTTTATTCACTTATATGTAAATTTACTGATCACATTAATTCAGTTCTTATTTGACTTTAGATTACACCAGACCTATGCTAACTATGTTTCTGTGATTTGCAATGTGATTAAAGATGTAACACCTGTGTAGTAGGAAGACAGTGCTCCATCTTAAAAGTGTATGTTTATTTAAGTTCAATATGACATATGTTCAACACCTTGGTTAAATTTCAAATGGCATATTCACAAGTCAGTATTGAAATATATGTGCATTTATTTATTTATTTATTTTATTTATTTGTATAAGTATGCCCCAGTGTACCTGTAATGATCAGAGGACAACTTGGGGCAGTTGATTGTCTAATTACTTAGCATCAAACTCAGGCCATGAGGATTTGCAACAAGTCCTCTTACCCATTGAGCCATCTCGTCAACCCTGTGCATTATCTCTATTATGTCTTAAAGATACATCGGTAGAACAGTCACATTTCACTGTTTACAAAAGTGAGAAAGCATAGTATATGTGCCGTGCTGATAATTAATTGTAGCTATATCCATTTAATTATAAAGACAATCTCATTTTAATTCATAATAAAACTATGTATGTACAGCATTTTTTTATTCATTCATTTATTGGCAGACATCCTATGTGAATTAAAAATTTGGCTATTCAGAATAATGGTTCGACTAATATGGAAGTGTAATTATCTCTGTGATATGTTGACTTAGAGCCCTTTGGAAATCTATCTATCTCTATCTCTATCTCTATCTCTATCATCTCTATCTCTATCTCTATACACTTGAGAGAGAGATGGAAAGAGAAATGGAGAGAGATGTACAGAGAGAGAGAGAGAGAAAGAGAGAGAGAGAGAGAGAGAGAGAGAGAGAGAGAGAGAGAGAATCAGATCATATGGTAGCTTTCATTTTAATTTTTAAGGAATCTGATATCTATAGGGATGGGCCACTTCAAATTCCCACTAGTAACATACCATGTTTCCCTTTTCTGCATCTCCTCAACATTCTTTATTGTCTGTTATCTAAATAATATACATCTTGGCTGGGGTGAGATAAAATCTTCTTGTAGCTTTAATTTTTATTTCGCCAGATTTGATGAACATTTTTTCTTCATGTATATCAGTCATTTATATTTCATCTTTTGAGAACTAATTTATTCACTCATTTGTTGATTTGATGTCTAATTGCAATATTTTATATCTAATTATTAAAGTTCTTTATAAATTACATTTGTATAGCCAACAAAGATAATCCTCTTATTCTGTAGGTTGTTTCTTCATTCTATTTTTATTGTGTAGAAATTTTTAAATTTCAAGCAGTCCCATTTGTCAATTTTGGCATTATTTCCTCATCAATTGGAGTCTTTTTCTAAAAAAAAAAATATCTTTCCATGTCTAGATCTTGGAGTCTTTTCCCTCTGTTTTTCACTAACAGCTTCAGAGTTCCAGGTTCTAAATTAAGGAATTTAATTCATTTTAAATGATTTTGTACAGGATGAGAGAGAAGGATCTAGTTTTACTCATTGTTATGCAGCTGTCCAGTTTTCCCAGAATCATTTGTTGAAGACATTGTATTTTCTCTAACATATAATTTTAGCATCTTTGCATTATAAATAGCAATATCCAGCGGTTGTAGCTGTGAAGGTTTAGATTTGACTCATCTTCTTATTCCACTTTTCTTCATGACAGCTTTTGTGCCATGCTATTTTGTGTACTATGGGTCTAAATGATAACTTGAAATCAGACATGGTAATACTTCCACAAATGTTCTTACTGCTCATGATGATGCACTGATCTAGGATCTCTTGTGCTTCCATATGAATTTTAAGTTTGTTTTTATAGTCTAAAAAAGAATAGCATTGGAATCTTGCTAGGAAATACATTGACTCATTCTAATTTGGTTCTCTGTTGCTGTGATAAGACTAATCAAAAGCAGCATGAGGAGACAGGGTCCTTTAGACTTATACTTCCCATATCATAGTAGTTCATGAAGGGAAGCCAAGGCAGGAACTCAGGCAGGAACTGAAGCAGAAACCAAGGAGAAACATTTCTTATTGGCTTCTTTTCCATGGCTTACTCAGCTCCCAAGCTTGTAGATCCCAGGCCCACCTGCCCAGGGATAAGACAGCCCACATGGCCTGGGCATACTATATCAACAATCAATTGAGAAAAATTTCCACAGACATGCCCACAGGCCACACTGATAGAGGAAATTCTTCGAGGGATTCCTGGTATCTCTAGTTTGTGTCACATTGACAAAGGCTTAAAAGAATACATTTGTACATTATTTTTGGTAAGAGTGATTTTCAAAATATTAATTCTGATAATTCATGAGTATGAGAAGTCATTCCATATCCTAGTGCCTTCTTTATGAGATGTTTGGAAACTTTTCAATATAGAAGTTATTAACTTACTTGTTAGATTTACTGTTAGGTGATTATAAAAGAGATATTGAGAGAGGGATTGTTTCATTATTTCTTTATCAGCATATTCATCATTGGCATATAAAAAAGCTACTGAACTTTTGTGTGGCCTTTGTAAACTGCTACTTTGGTATAAAAAAGTAGTTATCAATTCTAAATGTTTTCTGGTAGAGTGTTTACAGTTTTCGATATAAGTCATATCACCTGCTCAATGGGTTTAATTTGATTTATTCCTTTCCTGCTTGTACGACTCTTATCTATTGATTTATTGCTCTGAGATTCAAGGATTTTTTCCAATAAGAGCATAGAATACAGTTATACTTGTTCACTCTTGATTTAATGGAAATGCTGTGAACATTCTCTCCCTCCTGTCTCTTTAGTATAATGCTGATTATAGGTTTGACATATCTGATCATTTTTATAATTAAGTATATTTCTTCTATTCCTTATTTTATTAATATTTTGGACATTTTGGGATGTTGTTCACCATTAAATCCTACATTTCTACATCTAGTGAGTTGACTATGTGATTTTTGTCCTTGAATCAGAATGTGATATTTATATTTAATGATTTGTTTGCATTGTACCATCTTATCTTAATAAGAAGCAAGCCCACTTTGTCACAGTGAATGATATTTTAAAAGGGTAATCAAATTCTGTTCACAATGGTATTTTTAAAATTAAATTAAATTTTATTTATTTATTTATTTATTTATTCTTGAACTCAGATATGCCTGCATCTGCCTACTGAGTGCTAGAATTAAATGCATGTGCCACCACACCTGGCGTTAATTTTAAAAGAATAATTATACATGTATTTTTCTACATTATTTTTGTTTTTCATTTTTATTGAATTTTTGCCATTTTCATACAATATAGTTTGATGCCACTTAGACCCACTCCTCTCTGCATCTGGTCATTGGGAGGGCACACAAATCATACTCTAGAGGCTATATTAACTATACGATGGTGGTTTTAAAATTAATTTTATATCCATAATCATGAGGGATATTGGCTTATTCTCTTTATTTTTGTTTACTTATGGATTTTTTTGTCTGTCTTAGTTTATTTTCTGTGGCTGTGATAAAACACCAAGACCAAAATAATTTACATAAGAATAGTTTATTTGGGCTTATGTTTCCAGAGAAATATGAGTACATTATGGTGGGGAGGCATGGCAGGGGGCATCAATGGAAGGCTAATTGCTCACATCTTTAAGCACACACAGGAGCCAAGTGAGGTCAAGTAGAAGTGGGGCAAGGCTAAGATTTTTTTAAATTTTCTTTTCAATGAATTTTTGTTTCAAATAATTTTTCGGTCAGTCTTTTTTTTTTTTAATTTTATTTATTTCGGTATGTGTATCAATGTACTGTCTGCATGCAGGTTTGTGCACCCGTGTCGTGCAATGCCGTGGAGGTCAGAAGAGGGTCTCGGATTCCCCTGGAACTGGAGCTCTCGGTCAGTCTTAATTGCCATTATACCTGCTTCTCCTTTGGCACCCTCTGGCATATTCCTCTCATCCCCCCACCAAGTTCACCCCTTGTCATTTGTGCTAGTTTCCCTTGAGTCAAATTACTCTTCCCACTGGCTCCTTCCTGGCAGTTCATCTCCTGAGCTCTAGTAACCCTATGGGAGCTCCTTTCTAAGGAAGTCTTCTAAATCCAACAACCATCTGCTGCCAATATTTCCTCAGCCAAGGTTGAGCTCTGTGGCCCATTTCTGCATGAGCTTGTGCATGCTGATACCAATGTTGCAGGTTCGTATGAACAAGGTCTCAGGAGGTTGTAGCATTCATTTCCATTTGGTCTTGTATCACCTTCCTAGCTCCTACAATATTTCCACCCCCTCATCTACAATTTTCCCTGAGCCTTGGGTGGGTGAAACTGAGTATAGGTAGCCTTTCCATGGAACCACACTCTGTAGACTCCTAATCTTCATGGTTTGGCCCTTCAGGTTCTTTTGAGTTCCTGGTCTCCTGTTGCATGGAGAGGAGCTTCCATAAAGAGAGTTAAGATGTACTTATTATTTCTTGAGTTCTTGCTCTATGATGATTGGGGTTTATGTGTAGAGGTTGTATTGTAGATATGTCACCGAGGCATGAGCAATTCACATACCAAATCTGTTTGTGTATAGTTGTGGAACTCTACTATTCTCATCTGGTGTGAGAGAAGCTGCTTTTCTGAGTGGTGTCTGGAATAATTTTCTGTAAATATAAGGATACTTCTTTTGTAGTTAGTAAAATATTACCTTGGCCTACAGGTGGGTCAAAATTGGGGAACTGACCTCCTCAATAGTGTGCATCTGACTATGTTAACAATACTACACATGAGTTTCCTCCCACTTAATGGGTTTTAGCTCCAATTTAGTCATGGATTTCCCCCTAAGGTAGAAGTGCCAATATTGCATGGATTTTTGATGCTGTGCTGGTCATTGAGGTGGATATTTGGTCTTGAGGTTGACGTTGGACCATCAATTGATGTTCTCCTTCAGTGGCTTGTGCAGGGCTCTCCCCAGCTATGTGAGCTAGTCTTCAAGGGTGGTGGCTTCCAGATGGTGGCACCAGTTCCATTGCTCCAAATCTGGTATGAATTATGCCCTGTCTTCAGCAATAAAGTCATACATTCATGCTATGGGACAGAATCAGGGCTGTGGCAATAGGCTGTGTAATTTTGGGAGTCTCAGACTATTCTGACTAAATCTCAAAGGAAGGTTCCTCCTGTATGGTACTGTTTCTTGATCTGCAGCCTCCATCTTTGCATATGGACTCATGTAGAAGAATTGTATGTGTAATTTGCCAATAGATTTTTAGTTTAATTTGATTCTCTAAGGTTTTATACTTCAGCAAGGCATTATTTACTTTTACTCTCTTTCTTTAACTTTCTAGCCCCAACTCCATGTCTTCTGCATTTAACCATCCCCATTTCTTCTTTGTAACTGCCCCTTGTATGGCCCCTTCTTCTTGGACTCCTTTTTTGACCATTTATTCCTTCTTTCCTCCCCCACCCATTTCCACTCCCCAATTTTATCCATTCTTCCCTTAGTATCACATGTCTACTACCAGCTTTCTGTCTCACATTCCCTCCTTACCTTTATCTTCCTAGTTCCTTTTCATTTACCTGGTTCCTGCAGTTACACTCAGATTTGTACTTAAAAGAATTTGGTGCTAGGATTCACAAATGAGGGGCAACATATATTGTTTGCTGTTCTGTATCTGTGTCACTTCACTTAGCATAAGAACTTCTAGTTCCATCCATGTCCCTGAAAATTTCATGATATCTTTCCTTACCACAGCTTACAAGTACATTGTGTAAATGTACCACATTTTCTTTATCTGCTCCTCAATTGAGGGATTCTTTGGTTGCTTCTAGCTCGTTTCTATTGTGAAAAGAGCAGCAGTAAACATGGATGTACAACTTTTTCTACTACAGGATAAATACTTTGAGTATACACCCAAGAGTGGTATGACTGGGTCCAATGGTAGGTTCATTTTTAGTCTTAAACTTATATGTAAAAAAAAAAGACCCCAAATAACTGAAGCAACCCTGAGTGAAAAATGCAATACAGGGCAGATTGCCCTACTATAATTCAAGCTATATTATAGGGCCATGGTCATAAAGACAGCATGGTACTGACACAAAACCAGACCCATTGACCAATGGAACAAAATTGAAGATCCAAACTTGAACTCATAAAATTTCAGCCACCTCATATTTGACAAAGGAGCAAAAAACCCTCGATGGAGTAAGGATAGCATCTCCAGCAAATGGTGCTGGCAAATTGGATCATGTTTTGTAGAAGAACAAAATTAAATCCCTACCTCTCACCCTGTACAAAAATCAACTCCAAGTGGATCAAAGGTTTCAACGTGAAGCTTGAAACCCAGAAGGTGATAGAAGAAAAAGTTGGCAACAACCTACAAGACATAGGTGTAGGAAAAGACTTTTTAAATTAGACAGCAGCTGCACAGGAATTAAGGTCCACAGTCGACAAATGGGACCTCATAAAACTCAAAAGCTTCTGTACTGTGAAAGAAACAATTAAGGAAGTGAAGAGAAAACCCACAGAGTTGGAGGAAATCTTTACCAGTGATACATCTGACAGAACATTAACATCAAGAAAATATAAACTACTCAAAAAACAAAGACATAAGAAGACAAATGACCTACTCAGAAGATGGGGTAAAGAGCTGAACAGAGACTTCAACAGTGAGAAGTAAAGATGGCTGAGAAACATCTTAAAAAGTGTTCAACATCATTAATAATTAAGGATATACAAATTAAAACCATTCTCAGGTATCATCTCACTCCAATACAAGCTAAGATCAAGAAAACCAAAGACAACAGATGCTTGGAGAGGTTGTGGGGAAAGGGGAACACTCATCCACTGCTGGTGGGAATCTAAACTTGTTCAACCACTATGGAAATCAGTGTGGAGAACCCTTAAAACACTCAGAATGAGCCTACAACTAGGCCCAGTCATACCACTCCTGGGTATATACCCAAAAGACTCATCCTATTGCAAACATGCATCCACATACATATTTCCCAAGTGGATGACATCCACAAGAGGATGACAAAAATATGGTATAGCTACACAATGTAGTACTATACAGTGGTAAAGAAAGATGGCATTAATTACTTTACAGGTAAATGGATGGAGCTCAAAGCCATTATGTGAGTGAAGTAACACAGTCCTAGAAAAACAAACTGAGAATGGTTTCCCTCATTTGTGGATGCTAACGCCAAACTCCCCAGATGAAAGGCAAGCTGAAAAACATTGTTACATATTTCTGTTTTTCTGAAAGCAACTATGTTGCTATGTGAATATTTCAATGGGGTCTAGAATCCACCCACCACTTATTTTCAGACTCTGTAATTACTGTATATGGGTGAAGAATATGTATCCATATTTTAGACTAATATGAAATTAATGAAGGAAAATGTGAATTCTTAAGTATAAAAAAAAGACTGAGAGAAAGATGCAGGACAGTTATGGTGGAATGTGTGATCTGGGGTAGGGTAGGGGAAATGGAAAGGGTAATAGTTCCTGAACTGAATTGAAAAATGATGTCTGAAATACACAAAACATCAATAAAAGCACACAAAAAAGAAAATAACAAGAACAACAAAAAAGAAAATAACAAGAACAACAAAAAAGAGCTCTCCATACTGCTTTTCATAGTGGTCCCAAAAGCTTGCAATCCCACCAGCAGTGAATGAATGTTTCCCTTTCCCCACAACCTCTCCTGTATTTAGTATAATTTATTTTCTTAATCATAGCCAGTCTTATCAGGGTACAATGGCATATTAAAGTAGTTTTAATTTGTATTGCCTTAATTACTAATGATGTTGAACTTTTTTTTAATTTTATTTATTTTGTATGTGTATGAATGTTCTGTGTGCATGTAGGTCTGTGCACCCGTGTCGTGCAATGCCGTGGAGGTCAGAAGAGGGCGTCGGATTCCCCTGGAACTGGAGTCAAAGATGGTTCTCAGCCACCATGAGGGTGCTGGGGAATCAAACCCGGGTCCTCTGCAAGAGCGGTTGGAGCTCTTAATCTGCTAGGCCATTTCTCCAGCCAGAACTTTTTTTTTAGAAGATGTTACTTAGCCATCTTCTTCTCTTGAGACATCTGTGTTCAGGTCATTAGCCCATCTTTAATTGGGTCATTTGTTTTCTTAGTCCTTTGTGTTTTGAGGAATTTATATACTCTGGACGTTAAACTTCTGCCATATATGTCACTGGTGAAGATTTCCTCTCAATCTGGGGGTTTTCAGTTCACTTCTCTGTTTCTTTTGCTGTATAGCAGCATTTTAGTTTAATGAGTTCCTACTCGTTGATTGTTGACCTTAGTTCCTGTGTAACAACTGTGTGACTTAGAAAATCTTTTCCTACACCTGTATCTTTTAGGTCACTCCCACTGTTTTCTTCTAATGCTTTCAGAGTTTCAGGTTTCACATTGAGGTCTTTGATCCATTTATAGTTGACTTTTGTGCAATGTGAAGTTAGGGGTTTAGTTTCATTCTTCTGCAGGTGGTGATCCAGTTTTTCCAGCATGGTTTGCTGAAGATACTGCCCATTGTCTATTGAGTGATCATGGCCCCTTTGTCAAATATGAGGTTGCTGAAATTGCCTGTACTCAAGTTTGGGTCTTCAGTTTTGTTCTATTGATCTATGGGTCTATTTTTGTGCCTGTACCTTGCTCTTTTGATGACTATGGCTCTGTAATATAGTTTGAAATCTAGTATAGTAATCACTCCTTCTTTGTTCTCAGGGTTGCTTGGGGAAACTGGGCTGTTTTGTGTTTACATGTGAAATTTTTCTTCTAATTCTGTGAAGAAAGTTATGGGGATTTGGATTGGAACTTTCTCCAAAATTGACCACATACTGGGGCACAGAACAAACCTCAACATGTACAAAAAAACTGAAATAATTCCATGCATACCATCAGACCACAAAGCAATAAAGTTTAATATCGATACCAGAAGAAGACCAAATAAGTATATTAACTCATGGAGATTAAGTGGCACACTCCTAAACATTTAATGAGTCAAAGGAGAAATTAAGAAAGAAATAATAGTATTCCTAGAATTAAACAAAAAGGACAATATAACACAACAAAACCTGTGGGACACTTTAAAGCTGTCTTAAGAGGGAAATTTGCCTTATTTGTAAGGCAAACTGAGTATTTTTTTTCTTTCTTTAGTAAATATAATACCTGATGGTACTATATCAAAAAGTAGAATAACACATATATCAACTTACTATGTAATTTAAGATTGTAAAGTCATTTTTTTTACCTGCATGCAACTCTACTGTTAAAAGATGAATCCCTAAACATGCTTTGGAGTTAACCTATAGTTTATTTTCATATGTCATAATTGTGGTATATTGTGAAGTATATATATGCATGCTTTAGAATAATACAACAACAACAACAACAACAAAGACTGGTTCAAAGAACTGAAATCAAAAACATTTTTAAAAGACTGAGAAAAAGACATAAGACATGTATGGCAGAATTCATGAGCTCTGATGGGGTGGGGGGCATAGAAGGGAGAATGGGTCTAAATTTGATTAAGAGCTGTTGTATGAAATGTGTAAAAGTTCAATAAAAATTTAAGAAGTAAAACAGAATGGGCACAATAAATGACTTAACATTGTGACTCAAGACACTCGAAAGACAATAATAAATAAATCCAAAACCTAAGGGACAAGAAGAAATAACAACACTCAGAGCAGTGATTAATGACATAGAAACAAAGAAAACAATAAAAAGACTCAGTAAGTCTAAGAGCTGGTTCTTTGAAAGGATTAATGACATAGCCATACCTTTTACCCCAGTTAATAAAAAGAAAGAACAACCCCAAATCAACAAACTTATAGATGAAAAGAGGCAGATCACGATAGACAGCAAATAGGTCCAGAACATTATATGGGAATATTTTAAATCCTATATTTTATTAAATCTGTAAACCTAAAAGAAATGGATGAATATCTGAAATCATGAGAATCACCAAAACTTAACTAAGAAGAGATTAACAGCTTAAAGTCCCATAACACATAAAGAAATTGAAACACTCATACAAAACCTCCCAAAAAAAAACAAAAAAAAAAGCCCAGGCCCAGTCGGATTTACATCAGAATGATACCAGACATTTAAAGAGGACCTATGACCAATATTACTAAGTTATTCAAAAGGAGTAAAACAGAAAGAATCTCCCAAATTTCCTCTATGAAGCCAGCATCTCTCTAATACCCCAAACCAGGCAAAAATACAACCAAAAAAGAAAACTGACATTTGTCATTTTGTAATGTTTTTTATTTTTAATTTTCATTTTTTACTGTTCTAGTGCTGTATTTTTCCTTCCTATTGTCTCATGGATTAATTTATGTTCCTTTACAATTGTAAGATGACTTTAAATTTCTTCTGTAGGACTTAGTGTTCATGAATTCTTTTAGCTTGTGTTTATCCTAGAAGTGTTTTTACTTACCTTCCCTTATAATTTACTTTTGCAGAGTATTATCTGTTCTGAGCAATGTTTCAGAGCTTAAAATATACTTGTCTTGTCATCCTGGCTTTTAGAGTCTCTGTAGAGAAATCTGCAGTTATTCTGAGGTATTTTCCCATATTTTTACTTGGAGCTTCTCTTGTGGCTTTCAATACTTTCTTTCTTCTGTATGCTTACATTTTTAATTCTAATATAATATGGGGACATACCTTTCTGATCTTATATATTTAGCTGTCTTATATATCTGGAAAGCTATTTTCCCTAGATTTGGTTAATTTTCTCTTATTTGATTAATCATATTTTCTCTGCCAGTAACTTCTCTGTTTGTGGTTCATAAATTTGGTCATTTTGTGTTCAATATTTCTCACATATGCTGGTATTTTCCAATTATGCTACCTTTGCCATTGTCTAAAAAAGAGAGTTGAAAAGTGAGTGACAATTGTGCTGGCAGAGATGAGTATGGATTCCAGCATGGGGATCATACACTCAAATCACAACCAACTCTGGGCCTATCACTGACCATACCATGCGTGTAGATGCTTGGAAATAACTCTCTTCATGGCACTGATATGAACAATGACAACAAGCTATTTAAAAAGATCAATTCTTTCTTTTCTATTCTTTTTATTCTGGTATCATGAGCACCATGCAACACTATGACAGCCAATCAGTACAGATTAAGCTTTTTTTTTTTATTTATTTATTTTTATTTATCTCCGTATGTGTATGAATGTACTGTCTGCATGCAAGTCTGTGCACCCGTGTCGTGCAATGCCGCGGAGGTCAGAAGAGGGTGTCGGACTCCCCTGGGACTGGAGTTCTCCTGGAATTGGAGTTTCAGATGGTTCTCGGCCACCATGTGGGTGCTGGGGATCGAACCCGGGTCCTCTGTAAGAGCAGTCGGTGGTCTTAACCTCTAGGCCATCTCTCCAGCCCCAGATTAAGCTTTGATGTCGGTATAAGCTTGACTGTTCCTTCTTTGTACTAAAATTCATATATGGAGTATCTTCAATGATAGGGTCTTACCATCAGGTTCTTGTGAGTAACCAAGAACAGTGTCAGTGGCCAGTATTCTTTGAGGGTTTAGCTTCAAAAGAGGGATCCCATCCTTGGCATCGCTCTTTCAGTTTGCTGTCTTGTGGTGTCTTCTAAAGGCAATGTCCTGTTATAATGAAATTCTCTTCAATCTCCTTCTAAAAAGTATACACATAGACATTAAAAAAGATTCTATAGTTACCTTTCAATATTTTTTGTAAAGGCCTTTATTGTTAGTTATCTGCCCCCAATTCCCTCCTCCTTCCTATCCTCCACTATTAGCCCTTCAAACTTTATTATTCTACTTTTTCCTATTTTATCTCTCTTTGCATGAATGCCCACCCCAGTTGTTTCCTGACCTCTCTGGATTTTCTAATTAGAAAATGCATATTTAGGAATGGAATTCAAATCTAGCATCTAGCTAAGTGAGAGAACATGCGATGTTTTACTTTGTGGGTCTGAGCTACTTCTCGCATGATGATTATTTCCCATTCCATACATTTACCATCAGATGTCATACTTCAACAAGCTGTGAATCTTGCATGCTTCAACAATTGGCTTTGCAAAATATGACCTATGGCGAAATAGTGACATGATTTATATTGGAGTAACAAATCACTTTCTAATTGGATTTAAGGTCTGCTTCATAAGCTGGAACCTATAGCTAATATTGATATCCAGCCTAGGAACATGTGGCTAGACAGGTCACAGGCCATAGGGAAGAGACTAATACTATTACTCTGCTAAATAGATAGAGTATTAAACTAACTTCAAATGACTTGTTAGACCAATAGATTAATGGGTCTCCCAACTCTCACCAGAGAAGTTTCCCTATGCAGCAGATGGTGATTAATACAGAAATCTACAAATTGCCAACATGTAGAGAAGAAAGATTATACCTGAAGTAGACGTGTATATCCAACTTCTGTCTCCAAAGGCTCAGGGATCATTTTGGAAGAGAAGGTGGAAAGATGCTAAGCACCAGGTGTGGTGAAATGTCACAAGGAAAGAGAGTTTTCATACAATTAGGCAGTTACTCCCACAAACTCCCACAAAGACAGCATGCCCAAGTCCCACATAAGCTCCAGCCAGACAGAATACCAATGTAGGCTTAGAGAAGTGATGAGAAGCCCCGACCTTACCTAAAAAACTGTTGGCAATGAATGGATGGCTTCTGAGAGGGAAGAGTGGGTCTTTTTTTGTGTGACTCTGGTAGGTTAACCAGGCTTCAGCAGATGGACCCACAACCGAAATCAGACATCTATCTATTATCTATCTATCTATCTATCTATCTATCTATCTATCTATCTATCTGTCATCTATCTTTCTATCTATCTATCTATCTATCTATCTATCTATCTATCATCTTCATCATCTATCTGTCTATCATCATCATCATCTATCTCTCTTTGCGCTTGTATTTATTTATTTATTTCACTCTACTTTTAGCTGAAGCTGGCTCCTTTTCATTTTTTGTCACTGTTTTCCCTCACAAGCCATACTTTGGTTGTTTTCTGTGCATTTCTACTCTTAGTAATTAAAAACTTAGCACACAATATGTTATATATTTTTCTTTCACATACCTAAAATTACTGAAGTTGAAAAGGTGTTAAAAGTCTACTAGCAAAACTCATGCTTGGCTTGTTTGTCGGTTTTGTTTGCTTCTACTGTCAGTATTCAACTCTTAGCATCAGGACTGGTTTCCTGAGCACGTGGCCTGCGTATTGAGCTACGTTTCCTATCTAGTGTGGAAAACCACTACCTCAACCATACTACATTCTAGTTCACATTAAACATTTCAAATAAAAAGGAAACAGGTGATTTAAAGTCATCTAATCAAGGACCTCAGCCCAGAAATGCAAGTCCCAGGAGAAAAATGCAAGACATCAAAAATAATGTTAGCGTTAATCTTCCAAAACCCACCAGTTCCAGAGAATTGGATTGAAAGACTGAATTAGTTGAACTCTGAAGAATAAAAAAAAATAATTTTGTGATAACATTCAACAAAATCAAAGAGAATACAGATGAACTCAGAATGAATTCCAAGAGAATACAAATGGCTTGAAGAAATAAGGAAATCAATACATGATACGAAAGAAATACATGCTGTTAAAGAGGAAAATACTGAAAAAATCAGTTTGAAATTTTGGATATAAAACTTAAAGAAGTAAAATAAATTCTCAGTGCAAAGCCTAAACAGTCAAATGGACCAACTCAATGGCTTTTAGAATTTCACTCTCCACCTGATTAACTAGATCTTACTAACGTTTTTGCATTGTTTTTCTCCTTTATGGTTTACCCATTGAAGCTTTGAACTTGCTTTTCTATTTCTGAATTTTCTATTTTTCTGCAGAAGAATTTACCAGCCACATTTTAATGCATAAGCAAATGCATCAGGATTTCAATGTTTTACATGTGTATAAAATTATTTATTTATTGTATAAATTAATTATTTATACAATTTTATAATCAGAAAAAAATTGATTTACACTGATCAATGAATTATCTGTGGATTACTTCTAGCAGCTACTTTTATTATATAAGATCTAGATAATTAATCAATACTAGTTTGGATTACTTGAGTCAGGAAGGATAGACCTCTATTTTCCTTATCAGCAAAGCACCAGCCTCTGAAGTCCAGACTTAGAATATAAACTGACTGGAAATTTCCTTATCATTGTGGCAGAAGAAGTTATTTCTGAAAGCACTTTGATTGTCATAAACTTAAGTTGTACAGTTCCAGTCTCTGCTTAATATGTATTTATAAAACTCTCTGGTAAATCTCTTTTATAAATAGCTGGTGATTTGTGAAATTTTTCATGTTCTGAAGAGCAACAAACTGTTAATGATGAGACCTTACTCCATAACCCTCAGAAAGAGTAAAAAACAGAACCCTAAACTTTTCAAAGGTTTTAATAATTATGAAGTTCTATTATGGTTCATAACAAAATATTATGAAATAACTTTGTTCAGTTTGAAGGGGTAGCTGTTGAGATTCCTCAGTGGGTAAGGTTGCTTGCTGCCGAGATGTCCTGAGAACTCCAACAAGGTCTCCTTGATTTCTCTACATGCACTGTGACTCACATGTATACACACACACACACACACACACACACATACACACACACACATAAACACATGCACATGTGCATGCACACACACATACAAACATACACACACACACACACAGAAAGTAATAATGATAATGCAATACAAAAAAATTAATCTGGAGAGATTGCTCAGTGGTTAAGAACACTGGCTAATCTTACTGAAGACCTGGCATCTGTTCCCGGCACCCACATACTGGCAGCTAAAAATCATATGTAACTGCAATTCCAGGGGATCCAACACCTCTTCAGGTCTCCATCGGTATCACACATAAGTGGTGCATTTAAGTACATGTAGGCAAACTGTTCAAACACACAAAAAATAAGTAAATAAAATATTAGGGGGCTGGATAGATGACTCAGTGGATGAGAGCACTGGCTGTTATTGCAGAGGAGCCAGGTTCAATTTCCAGCACCCACAAGGTTGCTAACAACTACCCTTAACGCCAGTTCAAGGAGATCTGACACACTCTTTGATTTCTGCTGGCATTGCTAGATAAATGTGCACCTACACACATGCAAGTAATACACTCATACACGTAAAAGAAAACTAAATTATTAAAAATTAAGGATCTTCAGTTTGAAGTATTCAGAGTAATTGTTTCAGAAAGATTGATGACTATAAAGTGCTTCTAAAAGGAAGAGAAATGCTACACTGAAATGAGCAATCTATTTGTATTCTAAATGACAGAACACGTGACATTCCTCCATCAGGAATACATTTTTAGCAACAGGCATGATTTTACATTTAAATCCTGATGTCTATTAGCTTCAGACCCTGGGACAGTTTTTATCATCATGTTTTATTTAATATTCTCTGGCTACCTACTTTGTAGCATTGTTTCTGAATTAAATGAATGTTTATAATAATGTATCAAACATTTTTACCAATACTAATTATTGTTATTTTTCTAGTGGTATGAGAAGTCTGAGTTAAGAAGATGTAATACTAACAGAATGATAAAATTCAGCATCTAAGTAAGGGCCGCCATGAAAAGCAGCAAACACACAACAAATGGAGCAAATAATTTCCTGATCTGGTAGAATGTTGGAAGGAAACATTTATTGACAATATATTTGTAATTTTGTTTGAACAGTCTGGTTTTTAGGAGCAAGAAATTTGTTTATATGAATGAATGGCATTATAATTTTTATTTATATTTATATTTTTATTTATAGTTTATATTATATGAATGCATTCATTCATATAAATTTGTTTATATGAATTAATGACATTATAATATATTAGCGATATATATTATCTGGATAATATATCGCTAATATATTATAATGCCATTAATAATTATACAGACTTGGGGCTGGAGAGATGGCCTAGTGGTTAAGAGTGCCGACGGCTCTTACAGAGGACCCGGGATCAGTACCCAGCACCTACATGGCGGCTGAGAACCGTCTGAAACTCCAATTCTAGGAGAACTCCAGTTCCAAGGGAATCCGACACCATCTTCTGACCTCCGCGGCATTGCACGACACGGGCGCACAAACCTGCATGCAGACAGTACATTCCTACACATACAGAAATAAATAAAATTAAAAAAATAATTATACAGACTTAACAGAAAATGAAATTGAGAAAGTTATTTGCAACTCTCTAAGCACATACACATTCAAACTTATGGCAAGAGTTCTACTGGTATTATGGTTTGGGTAGCAAAAAGTTAGTAGAGTTTATAGATGGGCCTGGTGATGCGCATCTGTAACCCCAGAGCTAGGGAGGGGGGAGAGGTGGAGTTTTGTGTATTCAAGGCCAGCCTGGTCTATATAGTGAGTTCCAAGACAGCTGCGGCTATCTCAAGCAAACAAACAAACAAACAAACAAACAAACCAAAAAATAATAGGAGAAAGTTGTGCCTGTCTGCATTTTCACCTCCTAGGAGGCTGAATTCAGTGTATCCTAAATCCACCACCAATCTGAAATGCATAGTAGCATCCTAACTCCACCCCCCCAAAAGAGAGTAGAAATATTTGACATTATTGTAATTAAAATGAGAGAGGAAAACAACATTCTAGATTTTACAACCTTGATCATCTTTATCAAAACAAGTAATATTCAACCTCAGTGGAGAAGGCATAGACAATTATGTCCAAATTCTATTGTACGAAGACAATCTCCATAGAATTCCTGTTAAGAACAAATGCTCATTATGACAATATCATCTTAAAACAAAAAGTAAAAGGAGTTGTATTGTATCTACTAAGATAGCAGGAAGAGAAGGACATATTTTGTTATGGTTAGACATTGTCAAGATGGTTCAATTTGGAAAGAGCTTAATGAAGTATCTAGGGCCAACAGCACCATACTATGGGGGTGATGTGAGGTCGTCAGCTGTGGGGTTCTTCCCTCTAGACCACCAACTCCAAGCTACCTTCTCTGTGGCAGCTGCTGGCCCTGGTCACAGAAAGACTGGGAAGGGGCAGAGAAGTGTCCTCAGGGCAGTGGTGAATACAACAAAGAAAACCAGGAGTCTCTGTCAGTGGACAGCTCATTTGTTACAGGAAACAAAGATGCTTATATAGGACCAAGACTTCGGTGGGAAATTTGGGGTCAGGGTTAAAGGAAAGCCACGTGACTTAGGAGGCTGTTTCCTTTGGAACAGCTGCAAGGTCACAGGTTCTTTTGCAAGGGACTTTGCAAGGGTAAAGAAAACGCTACAGGGTGCTGAGGCTTAGAGCCAGAGTCTGAGTGAGTACACAGGCCAAGTCATGACTTAAGATAGAGTGGGCCCAACTCATACCATCTTCTCAAGGAGGTTTCCTGGGTCGTACAGCTGTGCTCAATATCTTTGTCAATCCCTGGTGTCTCACATAGGGTGAGGTTCTAAAGTGTTGAAAAAGGGAAGAAAAGAGGGGCTGGAGGGATGGCCTAGCAGTTAAGAGTGCCCACTGCTCTTGCAGAGGACCAGGTTTAATCCCCAGCACCCACATGGCGGCTGAGAACCGTCTGTGTAAGTCCAATTCCAGGAGAACTCCAGTTCCAGAGGAATCCGTCACCTTCTTCTGACCTCCACAGCTTTGCACGACACGGGTGCACAGACCTACATGCAGACAGTACACTCATATAAATAAATAAATAAATAAATAAATAAATAAATAAATAAATAAATAAAATTTTTAAAAAAGGGAAGAAAGGAGAACATGAGCTCAGCTTCATCTTTTGTCTCTCTTTTTTGCTGTTTGTGGATGCAAGTAATCAGCTGCCACTGTGAAATGGGTGCTCTTCCCATTGGCAAGTGCGTTAAATTCCAGCACTTGGAAGGCATAGGGAAGAGGATCTATGTGAGATTGAGTGGTCGACATAGTGAGTTCTAACCAGCTGCAGCTACATGGAGACCCCATCTCAAACTAACAAAACTGAGATATTATAAAAAGTCATTGCATAATATTTTGGTTCTACAATTTATGAAAAATAGTCAGTTCATATGAAAGTAAAGCAATGCATATTATGAAGCTGAGGTAACTTCATTTTACTCAAACTTGGATTTTATTTCTGATTAAAGTATTTTTTATTAACCAGGATAAATTTCTAAAGATCAAAAGATAAAATGTCAGTGAAAATTATTGCAATCAAAACATGTTCAAAACAGTATACTGAAAATATTTTTCAACTATAGATTTTTTTTTAATTAAAGGAATTGTGTGCATGAGAGTTTTGCATACACCAATGTAAGTGAACCTAAGCATGCAATGATTATGCTGTGAAAAATAGAGTTTCAGATCCTTGGAACTGATATCACAGGTGGTTATTAGCTTTCACTTAGGGTCTGGGAACCAAACCTTGATCCTCTGCAAGAGCAGCCAGTGATTTTAACACCTGAGCCATCTTCCCAGCAGATAAACTTTTAAAAGTACTGACAGTCAACATTCTTCTAACTGTACTAACTTTTAAAATATCTCAATTATTGTAATAGTGATATAATACAAGACCTCTGAATGGCTCTTCTTAACCAATAAATTCACTTAGTTATGATACTAGAGGAAAGGAAATGTGGAATTATGAAAGTAATCATTTTTCAGAGGTGTAAACTGAGAAAAATTAAAGTTACTGTTTTTGCCACAATTATTATTGCTAGTTTTATTGCACTATAACAAAATGAAAGGGATTTATGTCATGATTCAATACAAGCCTGTGGGTCATGTTTGGTTTTTAGTGAATTATACTTGAATGATAGGCAATTAAATACCATGCTTAGCAACTTTACTGCCGGATTCCTTTAATGTTGATATATCTGTTTCCTGTGGTTGTAGCACATCATCTTCTAACAATTCTTCAGACACTAACAGTTAACTCTGAAATATCCCCACAGAGTATCAGAAATAACTACTAAATTGAAACTATGACCCAAAGTGTTTCCCTTCTGCATGTGGTATACTTCTTTCTTATAGTAGACACACTACTGCCTGCACTTCCACCTCATGTTTCATTTGTTCTCTGCTTTCTTAGTCCCCATAACATTTTAAGACATAGAAATGATCACAAACTTTTCTCATGAGTGTACCTCAGGTAATCTCCATATTCAGAAAATCTCTAGATTCATGGCATGTCTGTATTGATATAAAATGGAAACTGTGACTTGATGATTGATTGTTTAAACTGACAAGTTATTTTATAGTCAACACTTGAAGTATTGACTATGCAGTGAGATAGAATAGAAATCCACACTTATTTGTTTTTATTTTTTTATTTTTTAATATATATTTTGTACAAGATTATCAAATCTAGAACCATGTCCACCTCCCTATCCCCCCACCCCACCAGAGCTCATGTATTCTGCCAAACATGCTTTTCATCACTTTCTCAGTCTTTCTCAACATTCTCCATGTGAAAGTTGACTGTTTTGAGCAGAAGTTCACTGTTTCAGTCAGTTCTTTGATGCGGTCCTTTCTGTTGTTGTTGTTGTTGTTGTTGTTGTTTCCAATATGCATCACTCCCCAAATGCTTGGGCAAAAGTGCACAAGAAATGCTTACAAACTAGGAATTGGCACTAGCATCCACAGGATGGGGATACCATTCTTTGTTTTTCTGGGACTGTGTTACTTCACTCAGCATGATGTCCTCTAGCTCCAGCCATTTTCCTGCAAAGCTCATGATGTCATCTTTCTTTACTGCTGCATAGAACTCCACCATTGTGTAGATGTACCACATTTTCTCTATCCACTCATTAGTTGAGGGGTATTTGGGTTGGTTCCAGCTCCTTGCTATTGTGAAGAGAGCTGAAATAAATATGGTTGTGCATGTATCTCTGCAGTGGTGTGAGTCTTGAGGGTACATGCCTAGGAGTGGTATGGCTGCGTCTGGTGGCAAGTTCATGCCAAGTCTTCCAAGGGTTCTCCACACTGCTTTCCATAGTGGTTGTAAGAGTTTACATTCCCACCTGCAGTGGATGAGTGTTCCCCTTTCCCCACAACTTCTCCAGCACTTGGTATCATTTGTTTTCTTGATCCTAGCCAGTCTTATTGGAGTAAGATGATAACTTAAAGTGGTTTTGATTTGCATTTCCTTAATGATTAGTGATGTTGTACACTTTTTAAGATGTTTCTCAGCCATCTCTAATTCCTCACTTGTGAAGTCTCTGTTCAGCTCTTTGCTCCATCTATTGAGTGGGTCATTTGTTTTCTTTCTTCTTTGTTTTTTGAGTAGTTTATATATCCTGGAAATCAATGCTTTGTCAGATGTTTCTGCAGTGAAGTTTTCTCTTCACTTCCTTGATTGTTTCATTTGATGTACAGAAGCTGAAATCCACACTTTTATAACTAGATGAGAGAAAAGCATTCATTGCATCACCCTTAAAATAAAAAATATTCTCTAGCAGGATTTGGAAGAGCTACACAAATTTGTTCTAGAAGTTACAAGAGGCACATTGTTTTATGTTTTAAGGAAGTTGTTGAGCATTGGAAAAAATAACCCACTGACCTCCATCATTGAGAACGTGTTTTCTCTTGCTTCTGTTGAGACAGTTTTGCTATATAATCAAGACTTGCCTTGAGTTCTTGATCCTCCTACTTGAGCCTCCAAAATACAAAAGTTATAGGTTTATAATACCATGTTTTCCTAGATTCCCCTGTATTTTAGCTACAAGCTAGGCAAAGTATGGGTACTATATTAATGTTATTAATACATTATTTTTAAAAATGAATGAAAGCATGCAGATGGGACAATGAGGTTAGATGAGCAATCTCTCTTTAAATAAAATAAAATATTTGTTTCTTTTTGGTCAAGTAAGCCAAAGAGGAATTTAGTTCAGAAAGCATATGTACCTACTTTTTATAACTCCTTGATAAATCTCTAGATAGGCTACGAATAGAGATTGATAAGTGATGTCTGAATCATGACTCAGACATTAGAAGCTTTTGTATGCAGAAATCTATAACATATGGTTGAAAGGAAATTACACTTAGACTCTTTTCGAAGTGTATCATTTAATACCAGTCAGAAAACATCTTCCCAAAATGCCAGTGTGAAAGGGCAACTGCCACTTAAGAAACTCCTGAGAATGGGTTTGAACTATGCTCATGTAATTTTTAAGTGAAAACAGATTAATAATGGAGAGTCTCATGTAGAACACCTTTTCAAAGCATAGGTATTCAATAACTATTGAACTATAAATATCTGCAGTAAAGTAGTTCTGAAAAAAAGAAGGAATCAGTTCCTCTGTACAAAATTCTACTGCACAAAGATATATTTCTTTTTTTGAGACAAGCTTTTCCTGTATCCCTAGCTGGTCTGGAACTCACTCTATAGATCAGACTATCATCACTCTCTCAGAGATCCACCTCTCTCTGCCTCTAGTCCTAGGATTAAAGACATGTCCTAGCATGCTCAGGTAATTCTACCTCAAAAATTGTGACAAAAGATTATTTGATTACTTAAAAACCAGAGGCTACATATGACAATTTAAATGGTCAAGCATACTGTATACCTAGTCCATATAATTTACCCTATTCCTGATGCTAGGATACAGACCTTTATATTATGCAGCTTTAATAACCCCATAATGAAATGTAGCTAAACTTTAGAAAGGGAATAGTAGAAACATCTTACAAAGGAAAAGAATAGAGACCTTACAAAGAATGTTTCTTTCAGGTTGGGATGCAGTTCCTGGTGAGTTGGAGTGGCAAGGTCAAGAATTTGAAAGATGAGGACAGTGCCATGCCGTGGGATGATCCAGTTTGAATTAGGGGCTAGTTCTCAGGTAGCATCCCTCAGGGCACAACGGAGAAGTCATGAGATTCCTCGGACCCCAGCCCAAGGGCGAGCAAAGTGGTCCAGGCACATGACACTAGGCAGAGCAGCAGTATACAGGGGCCCAAGTCTGGGGTGTGGGAGATGATGCCATTTTGTTTATAAAAGTGACTTGCAGCATGCAATAAATTGATTTCTCCATTACCATCTTTACACAGAATTTCTGGGTCCATTATTTTGTTCATATATAGGCCAAAACAGGTATTTGAGTGTCTGCAGCTAGTGGGTTGGATGGGGATCTATCAGATCACCAACCTGGTAAGCTAACATGGGGTTGGGGTTGGACAGAGACAAATCAGGTCACCAACCTGTGGAATAAGTTGAGAGCGGGTGTAGGCTAAAGATAGGCCATCAGCCATCAGCCTGAAATTCCTGTCCAGAGACCAGCAGTCTGGGCAGGTGGGAAAGCATGACCAGATGCCAAGCCTTCTGCTCCCAAGTTAAGTCCTTCCTTAGCAGGACTGTGCTGCACATTTTCCTAGCAAGGGAAGCTTCCTATACCATGCTCTAGGGTAAAGAAGAGGAACACTGTGTGCCTTAGGCTGCATAAAGTTTATGAAATGATATTTCTTTCTAACTTGTATAACTTTTACTATAAACACTTTAAAGGTATTTGAATTTACCCTGGAATGGTAGCAAGCACATTTAAGCCCAGCCCCCAGGAGGCAGATACAGGTGGATCTCTGTGAGATGGAGAACAGCCTGGTCTACATAGTATCTTCCAGGTGGAATGGGACTAGGGAGACCTTGTCAAAAGAATAGTTGACACATCTATATTGATGAGCTCTAATGATAATGCTTTTTGTTATTATAATTATTTTGTCTTTTCAAGACAGGGTCTCCCTGTAGCCCCAGCTGTCCTGGAATTCACTCTGTAGACCAGGCTGGCCTTGAACTCACAAAGATCCGCCTGCCTCTGCCTCCCAAGGGCTGGGATTAAAGGCGTGTGCCACCTCATCCGTGGATAATGCTTTTATATTTTACCTTTCCCCCCTATTTCATTCTTTCTTTACTTTAAAAATAATTCCATTAAATAATAGTCACAACCACAGAATCCTAAGTTTGTACAAAATGAGGATTTTTCTTGGCTTGAAACTGAAATGTTTCTCATACGCTCTTGTGGCATGCTGTGTTCCCAGATGCTACTGTGGCAATTTTAGGAGTTGGAAAGCAGCTGGAAGAAGGAAGTCATTGGGATGTACCTTTGAGGTTTAGTGTTGGCCTCCAGTCAGTTCTCTCTCTCTCTCTCTCTCTCTCTCTCTCTCTCTCTCTCTCTCTCTCTCTCTCTCTCCCTCTCTCTCCTGTCCCAAAGAGGTGAATAGCCTCCACTTGTCCCTGCTTCTCTGATGTTTTTGGTGGTTACTGTTGATTATTAACCTGACTGATTCTAAAATCATTTGGGGGATGTTCCTCAAAGAGCTTGTCTTAATGACGTTAATTGATGTGTAGACCACCTAAGCACATGCTGTGAGTTCCTGGCAGGGGTTCCTGGGCTGTATAAAAGTGGAGAAAGTGAGATGCTCACTAATACACATTCCTTATGCTCTTCTTCTGAAACCTGGAGCTGTGAGGTAAATCTACCTTTTCTCCCTTAGGTTACTTTGTGTGTGCAATTTATTACAGCAACAATAAAAGAATTAGGACAGGTCCAGAATCCATGAGCCAAACTCTCTGAACTGGAATTAAAGAAGCTATGAGCTGAAATAAACATTCACTCCTTTACATAGTTCTCTCTGGCATTTTGCCCATAGCTATGTTAAAGTAATAGAAGGAAAATGTACATCATTGTCTTCTGCATCTACTTCTTATCCACTGGAAGTTCTTCAAGGTCAGTAAGACACATGGGGCTGTTATCCCTTATGGTTAAATAAAAGTGTTCTAAGAATACTTATTGAAGGACCTAAGTCTGTTTCAGTGTTATCTGCTTTGTTTTAACTGTAAGCAGTTATATGCACTAACATTATTGTAAATTTTAAAAACTAGTGAAAGATTTGTTATCATTATGAAGTTCTATACACTGTACATATCTTATATGCTGTACTGTTAAATGATTGGTATCACCAGGTGTGGTGGCACACGCCTTTAATCAGGTGAATCTCTGTGAGTTCAAGGCCAACTTTGTCTACAAAGTGAGTTCTTGGACAGCTGGGACTTCAGAGAGACCCTGTCTCAAAAAGACAAAAAAAATGATTGGTAGCATCATTGATATGTACATAGAAGCAACACTAAACACATATTAGTATTTCATTTTGTTGCAACGGTAACATGTTTTGAAGCCACCGGGCTATTGGGATTTTATAAATTTCTTATAATTCTTTTAAAATTATTTTATTTTAATTAAATGTGTGTATGCTTGTGTGTGTGTTTGTGTGCGTGTGTGTGTGTGTGTGTGTGTGTGTGTGTGTGTGTGTTTGTATCTATGCATGTTAGGGCAGGTGCGATGGAGAAAAGATAAATCTGCTAGAGATGGTGTTGCAAGCAGTTGTGAATCACCCAGTGTGAGTGCTGGGAGTCAAACTCAGGTCATCTCTAATTAGCAGTTCAGGCTCTTAACATCTGGGTCATCTTTCCAGTCCCAGCTTTTTTATTATTTTGTGAGACCACAATTACAAAAGTGGACCATGGCTTATTTAAATGTTTGTTAGTATGTTAAATCACCTCTAGATTACATGTAAAATTATTATAATATAAATCACTATACAAATAATCCCCCCGTTATTCAGTGAGACAGCTGTCCATATTAAACATAGGCACAATGTTTTTTTCAAATACTCTTGATCTAATTATTTGGATCTATGATGTTGACCCCACAGATATGGAGGGCCAATGTACATTGTCTATTTCAATGCACTTACAAGTGAAAGCAGAACAAAATTAATAAATGCAAGCATGCATAAAACTATTCATTAAGTAAATGATTTTTAACTCTATCTGTGGGTCTTGAGTTTTCCCATGGTGCATTCTTTCAAATGTCTCTTTACTAATAATATTAGTTTTCAGCTCAGGCTTTTTCTTCCATGGTAGGCATGGTCAGATAGTTTACAGACAGTGGAAAAAAAAGATAACTGTAGATAATTTATATGTATATGTACAATTACATCTAACATTTTATTGCCTGTATTTTTCAGTAATCAAGGAAAAGACACTTGAAGAATATTAATCTGGCATATTTTTGAAAAACTGTAAGACAGAACTTTGTTGGAATAGATCAACAAGTACTTCAAACAGTTGTGAATTGGCCAAATACTGGCTTGGAAATAGAGAAGAATGTAAAATACCCACATGACAACTTGGGAAATCTCAGTGAGCTGGCTTGTACTTAAACATATCTTCTTGTCCACGACTAAGGCAGTCCATGGACCATAAAATTTGATTGGCTAATCAATGTCTGCAATGAATGGACTCCAGGAGTGCCATTGACTTTCCATCAAACAGTCATTGACTTTTCTCTTCCAGATGGTTTACGTTATTATCCTGTTCTGAATCTTGGCTGGCTTCATTATTTCTGCCTATGCTTTTTGCATGTCAAAATATTTCCCTATAGGAACCCATTTCTACATTTTCCCTTGGGTTCCTTAGTCTACATTTGGCAGGAGTTCTTCCATTTTATACTCTAGCAAATCTCCTGAAATTCTACCTAAGTTGAGAATTTGTATAAAAAAGATGTGACTTGACTGATTAAAAGTACTAGACATTAACCAAGATTAAACACACATACAAACACACACACACAAACACACACAAACACACAAACGTGCACACACAAACACAAAATAGGAAGGGTAACACATTGAGAGATTTGTACGTGTAACACTTGCAATTTCTGCAGATTTTCTTTGAGAATGATCTTTAGCTATATGATAAACAACCAAATTATCCCACATCTGGTGAAATATTAAGTCAACAAATATAGCAATGTTTTTACATGTTTTCAGAGGTTTTAGAATTACTAGTACAATAGCTTGGAAGTGAAAGAGAAGAAAAATATGTATGTTTGTCTAATTGCAACAATATATGTAGAAACATGGGTGCATATGGTTTGATTTGAGAAGATGCATAGGTGTGTATATTGCATAGAAAAATGCAACATTGATAGAAAATTAAACATTTGATCTGATTGTCCTCATATTTGGATGAAGGCAAACAAACATTTATGTAATATATTATCCTGTAATTTCTAGAATTAATCAGTTTTTCTGGGTACTCATGATTCCTGTACAATATAGTATTTGGAAAGCAAGAGATGCAAGTTGGTGTTTATTGCTATTTTGTGTCACTTAAACACTCATTTCCATAGTTTAAGTACTAAGAAAATGTAATAGTATTATATCTAAAAACATTTAAGTCATTCTTGACATTTGTCATCTTCCTTGAATTTTCACACTTCTAAAATGTGCAATACCTATGTTATATAATATAATATTAAAACTATCTTGCTTACATAACTGTGTCATTATATTACAGTTTCAGTTAAATTTTTATTAATATCTTTAGATCTATAGTTGATTTTTGATTTTCTAGCTAAAAGTAATTTATTTCTTAGAGAATGACTTTATGTTAGTTCTTGTTCTTAGCTCATTCATTTTCTTTTAAGGAAATAGAAAATGCGATGTGATTTTAGTTCATTATTTAAAATAAAAATATTCTAGCAATGTTATTGTATTTTCTTAGTACTTGTACTATTGTTATGAATGTTGCAATGACACAAAATATACATAAGCCTAAGTTCCGGCTCTTGCTTTCCAAGTAATATATTGTATTGGATTCATGGATCCCCAGAAAAACTGATTAATTTTAGAAATAAGAAAAAATTACAGTATTACATATACATTACATACTATCATACTATAAAGTTTATAGATGCTCTAAAAGTAAAAAAAAAAAGGTGAATGGGAAAGAGAAATATGAGGAGGAGGAGAAGGAGGAGGAGGAAGAGGAAGAGGAAGAGAAGAATTAAGAAGAGGAAGAGGATGTAACATATTAATAGGACACAATGGTCACAGTGAATTATTTAATAGTGGCCAAATAAGTGTTTATCGTATATGATACTGAATTACATAACCTAAACACTCTTAAATATATTATGATAAAATGACTAATTAGATAAATAAAAGAGAATGAACAATTATTTAATAAATTTTGTATTTAATAAATGAATACAAAATTGGAGAAGTAAATATTACTTGGCAAACAAGACAATAATTTCTGCAGGCAATACACTATTAAGATGCTAAAATCAGGGCTTGGAGAGATGGCTGAGTTAAGAGTGCATACTGTTCTGGGAAAGGATATGAGTTTAGTTTCTAGCACCCATATGGGCAGCTCACAACCAACTGTAACTCCAATTAATGGGGGGGGGTCAGACGCTCTTCTCTGGCCTCTATGTGTAATTGCATGTAACATGTTCAAAGTACCTCACAGACATGCATGCATACTCATAATTAAAAATAAAATAATTCTGAGAAAAATGGTAAAATTCTAGTAAAAATTAAGAAATACACTGCTTTTTCTACATTTGAATTATATTCATGAAAATATGAACTAACTGCAAAATGAAAAGAGTTTCTATCTATGAATTCTGAGAAACAGAAATAGATCAAATGACATTCTAATAAGACAAGTTTGGCATTCAATGCCTAATACAAAGCATTAAGAAGGGAACATCACATTTTTGGTCTTTATCCCCCCCCCCAAATTACAACTTCAATAAAATCATTGGAAACCATCAAATTCATATGAAGGTTTCCATCACAATAATGCACAAAATTCCCATTGTAATAAGATGTTCAGTAAGGCTGTGAAATTGGAGTTGACACAAAAGCTTTGATGCTGGAGACAACCAAGGAGATATGATAGTAAAATACAGTGTCAATGTTTTGTGTTAGTTCATAATCGAGTTATGGATACTTTATAAAAAATATGGTAAAAATTGTGGAGGCTTTATGTAAGTGGGAGAAAGATAAAGAATGCAGTAAGAAGAGTTAAATAGAATGGAGAATGGATGAAGAGGGCAGAGAAGGGAATATGGGAAAGGATAACTAAAAGTGAAGTTTTTGAGTAGTTCATATGGAAAGCAAACACCATAAAATCTTCCTAAAATATATACATATACAGCATTAGAAGATATTAAATGGTGTTACACTTTAACCATGAAACAATGCCCCTACCATAGCTAGCAAATAAAAAGTCTAATGCAGAATCGGATTCCTTGTTTAAAGGCTTCTCTTTTTTAGTATTTCAGTTTCTTTTTCTGAGAAACGGGATAATTATTTTTTAAATATTTTAATTGAAATTATGTGCATTTCATACACTGTTTCTCAGTCTAGTCTAGACTCATCTTGTCTTCCATGTCCCCAACCCCACCAGAGTTCATGCATGCTGCCATCCCTGCCCTGTATGTTTTTCTGATTATTTTCAAAGTTTTTTCAAAGCAGGGTTATTGTCATTGGGGGAACTTTACTGTTTCAGTTAGTTCCCTGTCCCATTTCCTCTGCCATATAGATATAAAATTATATCATCTGTACACAAACTGTCATTTCCATATCATATTTCAGGATTCACATTTTTCCTTTTTAAATTTATATTACTCTGAAATATGCCTATGTATCCTCCACCCATATACCAAGATTACAAAGTCTAAAAATAAATGGTGGGTAAATTCTAGAACCTGTTAAGAGATTTACATTATCAGAGCACACTTGCTTTCAGGGAAAGGGTTATATAACGTTGATATTGCTCAGTTTGACTTACAACTTGGTGCTTGGTGCTAGCATCTACAAATAAGGGATACCATTCCTCATTTGCTTTTCTGGGACTGTGTTACTTCACGTACCATAATATCTTCTAATTCCAGCCATTTACCTGCAAAGTTCATGATGCCATCTTTCTTTACCACTGTTTAGAATTCTATTGTGTAGATGAACCACATTTTCTCTATCCACTCATTGTTTGAGGAGCATTTGGGATGGGTCCAGCTCTTCACTATTGTGAAGAGAGCTGCAATGAACATAGCTGTGCATGTATCTGTGTGGTAGAATGAGTCTTGTGGGTATATACCCAAGAGTGGTATGGGTAAGTCAGGTGGTAATCTCATCTTGAGTCTTTTCAGAGTTCTCTATACTGCTTTCCATAGTGGTTGTAGGAGTTTACATTCCCACCAGCAGTGGATGAGTGTTCCCCTGTCCTCACAACCTCTCCAGCATTTGGTATCATGTGTTTTCTTGATCCTAGCCAGTCTTTTTGAAGTGAGATGATACCTTAAAGTTGTTTTAATTTGCATTTCCTTAATTATTAGTGATGTTGAACATTTTTAACATGTTTCTCAGCCATCTTTATTTCCTCACTTGTGAAGTCTCTTTTCAGCTCTTTACTTCATCTTTTGAGTGAGTCATTTGTTTTCCTCTTTGTTTTTTGAGTAGTTTATATATTCTGGAAGCCAATGCTCCATCCAAAAAATAAACAGAGAGACATTGGAACTGAACAATACAACAAATGGACCTCACAGATATCTACTGAATATTTCACCCAAACACCAGAGAATATAATTTCTACTCAGCACCCCATGGAACATTTTCTAAAATTGACCACATACTGGGAGACAAAAGAAACCTCAACAAATATAAAAGGATTGGCATACTCTCGTGCATTCTATTAGACCATGTGGTTCCATTGTCAGGTTGCCTATATTTAGCTTCACCCACCCAGGGCTCAGGGAACATTGCAGAATAGGGGGGAGAAAGAATATAAGAGCCAGGGAGGTTATGCAAGACTAAATGGAAATGAATCCTACAAGCTGATGGGAGCCTGTTCATATGCACATACAACGTTGATATCAGCATTCACATGACCCAAAGAAGCTTAGCTGGACAAAAAAAACCCAGCAGAGGACTGCAGAAATGGGTAACAGAGCCCAACCTTAGCTGAGGAAATATAGTCAGCTGATGGGAGTTGGGTGAGGAAGTTCTGGCCTTCTTCAGAAAAAGGACACTGGATAGGTAGATTAGAGCTCAGGGGATGAGCTGGCACTGTCAAGTAGTGTGCATGGAGAGTATTTTGGGCCAAAGAACCCCAGCACAAATGACAAGATGTGTGAACTCCAGGGGCATGGGGGGCTGCTGCAGATTGCCAAGAGAGAAGCAGCTATAAAGCAGTTGAGACTGATTGAAAAATTAGGTATGAAACACATAAAAATTCAATGAAAAATAAGTTCACTTTTAAAGGAATAAATAACATAATGGTGGTAAAAAAAAGTAGCAATAATAGAGGGGATTTTGTGGTTTATTTATTTAAAGTTCACAATAAGCATGTGTGCTCATTAAAATAATTATCCAAAGAATCAATGAATCCAAAAGTTTGTTCTTTGAAAAGGTAAACAAGATAGGCAGAACTGTAGCCCAGTTAACCAGAAGAAAGAAAGAGCAACTCGAAATCAATAGAATTTGTGATGAAAGGGGAAACATCACAAACAGACAATGAAAAAATCCAGACAATCATACAGGAATAGTTCAAAAACCTATATTCTACTAAACTTGAATACCTAAGAGAAATGGATGAATATTTGAAATCCTGGGAAGCAACAAAGTTTAACCAAGAGACTCACAGTATAAATAGACCCAAAATGTTTGAGAAAATTGAAGATATAATAAAAAATCTCTCAAACAAAACAAGCCCAGGTCCAGATGGGTACACAGCAGAATTTTATAAAACATTTAAAGAAGACTTACAGTCATTACTTCTCAAACTGTTCAGAGGAACACAAACAGAGAAATCCCCAAAATTCCTTCTATGAATCCAACATCACTCTAACACCAAAACCAGGCAAAGATACTACCAAAAAAAAGAGAACTATAGACCAATCTCATTAATAAACATAAAGGCTAGATCTGTCTTACACAAACTGAAGGTAAGTGAATGTAAGTATAAACAACCAGGGTTGTCCTCAGATCACATACAAATACCACAAGCACCACTCCCCCAAAATCAGAAAGAGAAAAAAATATATAGTCATGTGTTCCTCCTAAATGAGGTAAAAATAAATTGAGATAAATGCCCAATTGTTGTGAAATTATGAGTTTTTCCTATGTATTTTTAAATACTTTTACCCATATATAGCTTGTTCATTGGTGTATATTAGTTACTTTTCCCATCACTGTGACAGGATTCCTAACATAAACAATGTCGGGGAGAAAACATCTATTTTGTCTCATGGTTATAAGCCAAAGCCTCCATTCTAGTGGAGAAAATGGTAATGGGTGCTCTGTGATGGAGGATGCAACAGATGCTTATCAGAAGTAGGAAGCAGACAGGTCAGCATGCACAGGTGGGCATATAACCCATAAATCCTGCCCCAGTTGATCCACTTTTCCAGTTGTTACTGCTTAGGATTTCACAACCAGCCAAAACACTGCTAGTTAGGGAATAAGTACTCAAAACCAGGGCCTACAAGATACATTTCACACTGGTCCCCACATGCTAATGTCCATCTCATAAAGCAATGTGCATTTAATACAACTTTGAAAGCCCCATTATCTTGCAGTTCCAGCAAAATTCAGTGTCCACAATGTCTTTATTCATAAGTGCCTTCTGAGAGGTGAAACAAAAGCTTGAATGATCTGAAATACTGTTTAAAGTTGCATACATTGAATGTGCAGTTATACATTTACATTTCCAAAGATAAGCAATGGGAGATGGCCAGAGAAGATCAGAGCAAAGCAGATCAAAATCAGAAATGCAAATTATATTTCCTGCTGTTCCATGTCATCATGAGGAGTGCATGTTGACCTCACTTGGGCTCTCAGGAGCTACAGTATACCTACCCTTCCTTCCTGCCACCTGTAACATACATATGCTCTCTGTCTGCTGGCTTCACTCAAAGGCTAGAGCTTTTTTATGTGGTGTCCAAAATCTCTGGCATCACCAACATGTTGGAGAATCCATTGAACCTTAACTTCACTTTTACAGTTTCCTGCACAACCCATTAAGGACTTCTAATCAGAGAATACGAACATGGCACACATCAAGTGGCCTCAGCAACCTCCCTGCTCATTCTCAAATTTTTGAATAGTTTCAAATCCAGGAGCCCAAGGATGACAACACCAAGTTCTTTCTTTTTGAACTTTTAATTTAATTTATTTTGACTGACATATACAAATATAAAGTTGTACATATTTATAGGGTCAAATGATGTTTCATGCATATATACTGTGAGCCTGTGACACAGATTCTCTGTATGAACAATGGGTTAAGGGACTAAGTGCCTGCACAGCTAAACCGTGGGAAACATTTCTTTAGGTAGTAGTTTTAAAGCAGAGAACGGCTACAGAGGTACTGTTGCCTCAAACACTCTTTTTTCTGGACTCTCCTTTCAAATGAATCATTTTTTACATTGTTTGTCAGTATTTCAACCTATAACTTTTATGAATGACTTCTTATTCTCATCATTCCATTCCTATAGTTGAGTACCAAATTCTTGGTTTCCCTTAACTGCACTAATCTTAGTAATTATAACCACGTTGTCTTTGTCGAGTGTCTAAATCTTTAACTGTGTTTCTGCTCTTTGTCAGACTGCACATTTGAATCTATTTTGTCTACTCTCTTACAGCTAATCTGGTGGAAATCAGTAATAAACATGCCACAGCCTACATGCTATGCTCTCTTGAAATTTCTTTAACAAATAAATTAGTGCATTGTATTTGAATTTTGACATGGTTAAAATTTCAGAACATGGCTGAAGGTAGGCAAAGGCTTTGCTAGACTATTACTTAATGTCCTCTATTCTGATTCCTGGTAAATGTTCCCTTGAAACCTCATGGACATTCCCTATCCTGTCTGTAATTTTTCAGTGTTCTGGTATTCTAAACTTCCATCATAGTGGCTCACTGAGCTCTAACATTCTCATCCACAAATAAACCTCTTCCACATTCTTGCAACAAATATGATCAATAAGGCTATGAACCACATGATCAAGTTTATCTGAACAACAAAGCTCTTTCTCAGTATTGTTTTTTGGAATCAGCTCCTATCTGAATGCTATGACATATGCAGTTTAAGGGAACAGGATTTGCTCACTGTGATGTTATACAGTCTACACTGATGGGGAAGGCTATGAATCATCTCATTTTATATTAGTACAAGCAAAAGATGATGTTTGTTACATAGCACTGAACAGGAAGAAGGGAGGTTATCCAGGACTGAGGTTGAGCTGCAGGTCATATGGCCAACTCTTGTCTCCCCAAGTGACCTATCTCTTCCACTTAGGAACAAAATCTTTAAGGTTTCAAAACCTCCCAAACTAATGGTGACAGTCTAGAAGCAAGGGTTCAAACATAAGAAACCTTATGGGGACTTTTCACACTCAAACCATAGTGGTGCATAGCCCATATTTATCATTTTTTTCCAAATAATCAAGCTATAGTTTTATAACTTGAAGAAATAACATAAGTTTTTAGTTGTATGATAATCATGTGAAAAACACACAAAGACTTGCAGTCTTCTTTTTCATGCCAATTAATACATTTTATAATCTATCTGACAAACTTTTAAAACATAGTTAAGTTTTCAAAAATGTCAATATCAAAATATTTGATTTGTTAATTTCTATTTTGTGCCAAATTATAAATACGTATGCATAAACAAGCATATATATATTCACATATTTGGAAAGGAATATAGGTTCAATGCAAATATCATGGATTTTCTCTAAGTGGCAAATTTTGATTTCTGAGAAGTTGGGGGGTACCAAAGGAAGATTATTCAATATTTATTATTTTTAGTTATATAAAGCTATTACAGTGAATTAGTATTGATTTCTTCCCTTCTTTTTCTTCCTTTTTTGTTTCCCTTTGTTTCTTGAATCATAATTTGCATCATAGTCTGCTTATAAAACTCTTGAGGATTAATTCAATGAAAGTTGAATTATTTGTCTCCATAAGTAGTTTGGGTCTCTCTGAACCAAGTAATCCTAGAAAGTAAATTTGATTTATAAATCTCTTTTAAAAAGGCTCTCAGTTTGCAATGTGTTCACAGTGTCATTTGACCTACTTTTCTTATCTTAGCAAATAACATATCAGAAGAGAATTTTTAAAGGGACAAGGAAAAAATAGAATTATCTTCTAAATACACATAAAAAAAAAAAAACTATCAAAGATCCTAAAGCAAAGGGCAAGTTTTGAGATAGGTCTTTAGTTTCAGAAGTAGCTCATTTAGAAAAGCAAATTAATTTTATTCAAATTACTTTTAAGTCAATTTCTCTGCTTTCTTCATGAATTAATTTGATAGTAAAATCAATTCCAATATAGCAGAAAACCCTATCACTTCAAAACAAAGGACTGTGTTGACTCTTGGTAACAACCTACTTAAACAGTGGTAGCAGCTCAGACACTTCCAGATCTAGGTGAGTAGCCGGCCACTCAAAAGATTAAAAATCAAGCAGCAGAAAGACTTTGGCATCAGTAAGAACTGGCTTTGTGCATGAGACAACTGGGATAAGGGAATACGAGGAGATCTCTGGGCAGTGATGACTCCTGGGAAGAGCTCCGGAAAATAAAGACTAAAATACTGGTTATCATTAGGAACAGGAATGGAAAATTAAATTCAATAGCAATGTTTTGCATACATAGATACATATATTCATAAATTACAATGATGTGCATCAAACCCAGTCCCTGGTGCATTCTGGATAAGTGTCCTCCTGTTGATGTGAGCTACTTTTGCACTCCTCTGACAATTTCAATGATCAATAGATTGATTAAAATACAAAGCACAAAGTTGATGCTGTGCGAGTACTTGTTATACTGATTTGAGTCAAGGAATAATGAAAATGAAAAAGAAGTACCACTATCATGTTTAGTGTAGATAAAAGTTCTGGGGGTGAACCTTGGTGCCTTTGACCAGTACTCTACCACTGACATACCTATTCCCAAATATTTTTTATCTACAGTAGCTTGAATTCAGGGGTGGGGAACCCATGCACACTAAAGGACCACTGATTAACTGCTATAACCAGAACAGGATATTAATCACAATCTCTTATTTTTAAGATAAAAGAAGTTCATCCAAGCTCTAAGGACCCTTCTCCTATAATCCTACAGTGGTGGTGTCAGGCTGCACAAGAGCCATGCAAGCTCAAGCAGACAAAAATCCCTCATGTAACTTTGGAAATGCACAACTGGTCCCAATCTGAGCAGAAAAACTATTGGCAGCCGATTACTGCGCAGTGAGGAAGAAAGAGCTGATCTTCTTAAAACGTGGGATTCTGTCCCTTAACAGAACCTACTTCCTATTTTCAGATTTCATAATTTTGGTACAAGGGTGGAGAGTATTTTAGAGCAATATAAAATTAAAAGGGAAAAATGTGGATTCCAAAATATGATTTGGAAACAACATATAGTCTATGTTCAGAGGACATGATTTTAGTGCATGTGTGACATACATAAATGCATTTGGTGAAACACTATGGAGCAACAACAACAACAACAACAACAACAAAATCTGGAACAGGGAAATGACTGAAGCAGTAGAGTTCTTCCACGCCAAAAAATAGTCTTCTGCTTTGAAAAACTTTGAAAATACTCAGAAGGGGAAACAGGACATGTATGGCAGACTGCATGAACTTGGGAGGGGAGGTGGGCACTGAAAGGGGAATGAGTCTGGATTGAACTGAGAAGTGATGTATGAAATGCACAAAACTTCAATAAAAGATTAAAAAAATTAAAAAGTGGGAGTCTGGATGGGCCCTCTAGATGTCAGAGGATAAACTTGCAGTGAGGTACATCTATGGACACTAACTTGACAAAATGCACCTTCCCATGAATGAGAGTGTATGAATTCCAGTGGGAGGGCTGTGCACGGGTGTCAGTAGGGCAGAGGGTATAGATGGCACTAAGATTGACTGAGATATTCTTTATGAAGCTCACAAAACTCAATTAAAAATGAACAAAATAGTCTCTCCTATTTTATAAAAGTGAAAAAAGAAGAAAATAAATAAATAAATAAATAAATGAAATTAGGATTTGTGGTGCTTAATGACACTAATTAGAGAGACACTTGATAATTATACAATTGTTTTCAAAAACTAGAGTAAGAAGCATATTTTAGAACTTCATAGTTGATAGTTTATTACACCAGCTAGTAGCTGTTCACAGTCAATGCAATTAAAATCCATGGAAATTTAATACTTCCTCATATAATAGAACTTGTAATTTTTTTGCTTGTTTTAAACACTGATTTTTTAACCTTATTTTTGGTCTCTTTTTCTTTTTTTTTTTTTTTGAGACAGGGTCTCCCTTTAGTCCCAGCTGGCCTGAAGCTTGCTATGTAGACTAGGCTGGCCTTGAGCTCATAGAAATCCACGTGCCTCTACCTCCCATGTGCTGGGATTAAAGGTGTGCACCACCATGCCAGGCAAACACTGATTTTTTTTTTTTTAAAGAAAACTGTTATTACAATTTTTATTCAAAATGTTTTGCAGCTAATTTTCTGGTATTTTATGCTTATGAAATGCCATTTCTGGTAAAGTTCTCATTGTCAGATTGAAATTCTGTTGCTCGTCTAGTTATTTCTCATTCTGTTTCTTTAAGTGGGATTATTGTTTGAAATGACAAGTGTTAGCTAACTTTCTAAACTTGATTGACAGGAAGATTATGAAGATTATTTGAGCTAGCACTCTAAAAATATCTCTGTAAAGTAACTGTGTCAAAGAACATAATAATGTCCTCTAAACGTTGTTTTTTGTAAAGTATTAAGTTTGCCTCCCCTCTCTCCCTGTTTAACACTCCCTCCACACTTCCTCCATTTAAAGTGTCCATTTTCTCCATTTAGATTTTTAAAAGAGTACAGCTGTATTTATAATATAAACACAGCTTAATTTATACACTGAAGCATCATTAATTTTGAATAATAACAACCTAAAGGGCAAAATAATAAATATAATTGAATTTCAAGTATTTAGGCAAGAAGGATTGTCCCCTACATGAGTTAAGGTAAATGGATTCCAACCCAAATTACTGTTGATTTTTCTGTCTTTTTCAATTGAGATTATTTTCCTTTGTGTTGTTGGAGTAAGGAACACTGAAACAAAGTAAACAACTGCATAGCAATTAAATTCTCAAAGAGCCCAACAAAGTGTGTGTGTGTGTGTGTGTGTGTGTGTGTGTGTGTGCACAGTCCTCCAGAAGATAGAAAATACTCCTTTAGATGATATTATTTACTCCAACATTATAACTACCCTGAACTCAATAAAAGCCTGAGCCATAAAATAAATTTTGAAGAGTGGGCCCAAACTCAAAGGACACTAATTCCCCTATCTATTAGAACTGTTTCTTGTCCCCTCAACCTATGAAGGAGTTGACTGTGTTCTCATTCTGTGGCATGGAACTGACTCTGGAATCCTGGTTCTTCCACTGTGTTCCTCTTCAAGCCATAGGCATCATTTATTGAAAATGGTTTCTCAAGCTTCATTGGGTAAGGACAGTAAGTTTAATTTAGGATCCACCTTATCTCAACAAATGCAATGACCTTAGCATTCTTAGCATCTCATTGGTCAAAAGTTGCAGTAGTTCCCAACCTTCACTGTTTCCAATGGGTATGTGCACTCTTGTAGTGTATTGATATGTTCATTCTCAAGCGTTCCCAAATTATTAATTATGTTTTATTCATTATATTTTCAGGTAGAGCATCAAACTGAATTTGCCAAGTTACTCCCACCCCACCCCCCCAGTTATCTGATGCAAGAAGTAATGGCTTTGTACATTTTAGTTAAAAGTCATTAGTTCAATGCCTGGCATGGTAGCACACAACTTTAATCCCAGCACTCAGGAGCCAGAGGCAGGTGGATCTCTATGGGTTCAAGGCCAGCCTGGTCCACATATCAAGCTCCAGGCCAACTGGGACTAAAGGTAGACTCTGTCTCAAAAAGACCAAAAAAAGTTATTAATCCAGATTATGCTCATAAATAAATGTTATTCCCACAACTCTGGTTTCAGTGAAATTTTATTCTCCAGCATTCTCAGATTTTATCTCAATATAAAAGGATTTCTTTTTCCCTCTATGCCATGATTGAATTAACCAAATCACATAGATAAGGTATGACATATTATGACATGATTCCCCAGGTCAAGATGGAGCTATATTCAGTTTTGTATCTACTCTGGGACAAGATTACTGGAGCGATACATCTTTTTATTTATTCATCAGTAATTTTATCCAAATTAAAATATCCTTATATTTTCTGTACTTCAGTGGAATATTCATCAATGTAAAAGCTAAGCAGCATATTATCTATAAACTAGAGCTTAAAATCGTCATTACTTTTGAGAAAATTATCATCTTTTATGTCAAATCAAAATAACAGCATTGTGACTAACATTTCTTATTGTCTTCAAATTTTCTCCATTCTTAAGGATTCTATGTGACTATAATTTTAATATGGTTTAAACAAGTTGTGAGTTATTAAATATAATCAAGGCATATACTTATTTTGAAATAAATATTACAATAATTATTACTAGAACAGACATTTTATATTTTGGTATGATATAAAAAGTTATTTGCAGCCAGGCATGGGGGTGATACACGACTTTACTCCTAGCACTCAGGAGGCAGAGGCACAAAGATCTTTGTAATTTCAAGGCCAGCCTCGTCTACAGAGTGAGTTCCAATACAGCTGAGGTTACAGGGCGACCCTGTGTTGAAAAGATCAAAAAAAGTTATTTGCAATATTTGCAATAGAAACTTTCTACTTGGCTTTAAGTCTTGCTGCATATGATAGAGTCAATGCTTGGCACCATTATTGGGACTAAAATCTTATGGTTAGATAGGCAAGAGACACTAAAGGAGATCCTTCTACTAATATTCTGCTAATGCACATAGTAATAAACTGACTCATAATGACTTACTGTTTTATCCATAGATTGTGCTTCTTTCAACCATAGTTGGAAAAGCATCTTTGTACAGCAGATGGATATTAACACAGAGACCCACAACTGCTAAATATGAAGAGAATAAGAGACTGTGGAATACTCATGTCTAAATGGGACATCTATATACACTCTTCTCCCCAGGGCTCAAGGATCCATCACTGAAGAAGGGGTGGAACAACTGTAGTAGACAACTTCAACAAAATGCTGTTTTCCAGAAATAGGACAGTTATGCATATGAATTCACAGTATTTATAACACAAGACCTGTTTATATTAAAATGAGACAAAACTTAGCATGGAGAAGGGAGGATGGAGCCCCATCCGACCTGAGAAACTACTGGCAATTTGTAGTTGCTGGGAGGAGAGTCAATTTTCTCTACGGGTGTGACCACTGGTTGACCACACACCAGGGGATGGTCCTAAACTAAAGAGTATTTGGGAGACACAAGTTGAACTCAATAGGCTTTAACAAAAAATAAAGAGAAAACAATGGTGAGGGTGTATGGAAGTAGAAGTAGATCTAGAAATATATGGGGAAGGAAGGCTTGAATATGAACAAAGTACATTGCATGAAATTGGCTAAAAATAAAAAAAATTATTTAAAACTCAGAAAAAATCTGGAAGTAGGGGCTGGAGAGATGGCCTAGCAGTTAAGAGCACCGACCGCTCTTGCAGAGGACCCGGGTTCGATCCCCAGCACCCACATGGCGGCCGAGAACCGTCCAAAAACTCCAATTCCAGGAGAACTCCAGTTCCAGGGGAATCCGACACCCTCTTCTGACCTCCGCGGCACTGCACGACACGGGTGCACAAACCTGCATGCAGACAGTACATTCATACATACAGAAATAAATAAAATTAAAAAAAATTAAAAAAAAATCTGGAAGTAAATTGTAAAACAGACAATGAGAGTAAACTTTTATATATGACACCCCACACACAAAAGTCATACACTAAAAACCTTTGCCTAGTCATTGATGAAACACTGGCAAAGATAAAGTAAGATATTAAATCATATAAAATAGAGTGTTTTAAATATCCATAAAGCAAATAAAAAAATAACAAAATACTGAGCAAATATCTAGAGGAAAACTTAAAATAAGAGAAATGCCTTGAATTTCATCCTTTTCAAAACACCTTTGTTCCCACATCTATGTTTGGTTAGGTCACTGTGTAGACCCTCAGATCTAGGAGCTTTGTATACCCACTTCTGACCCTTGCATCCCAAGACCTGTCAGAAATCCCAACCCGATATCTCAGGCAACCTGTTTATTAATAAAAACACCTAGCTCACTGTGCCACACACAAATTGTGAGAACTCAACCCTGAAACCTCAGTTCCAAACTTGTACCTAGTCATAAAAACAGCCTGGTACTGGCACAAAAGCAGACCTGTTGACCAATGGAACAAAACTGAAGATCCGAACTTGAGCACATACAATTTCAGTCATCTCATATTTGACAAGGGGGCCAAGAAGACACAGTGGAGAAAAGACAGCATCTTCAGCAGGTGGTGTTGGCAAAACTGGACCACCCCTTATAGAGAATGAAATTAAACCCCTACCTCTTGCCCTGTACAAAAGAGAACTCCAGATGGATTAAAGACCTCAACGTGAAACTCCAAACTCTGAAGGCAGTAGAAAAAAAAGTTGGCAGCAGACTACAAGACATAGGTGTAGGAAAAAACTTCCTAAATCAGACAGCAGCTGTGCAAGAATTAAGGTCAACAATGGACAAATGGGACCTCATTAAACTCAAAAGCTTCTGTACATCAAAAGAAACAATCAAGGAAGTGAAGAGAAATCCCACGGAGTGGGAGGAAACCTTCACAGCAGAAACATCTGACAAAGCATTGATTTCCAGAATATATAAACTACTCAAAAAACAAAGAAGAAAGAAAACAGTGACCAACTCAATAGATGGAGCAAAGAGCTGAACAGAGACTTCACAAGTATGGAATTGGAGATGGCTGAGAAACATTTTAAGAAGTGTTCAACATCATTAATCATTAAGGAAATGCAAATCAAAACCACTCTAAGATATCATCTTGTGGTGATACTTGGTACAGATAGGTCATCTTGTCTTTGTTTAATGATTCTTTTATCTTTCTGTTTTGCCCAAGTAATCAGGTTATGACCCAATCAAGTAGTGCTTAGGGTTAAAATTTAAGGAAACTTTACATTGAGCTACAAATGGGATATAAGAAGTGGTTTCAGTCAAGCTAAGAATAGGTACAAATTGTTTTGTTCAATTTAATTATATATATATCTATATCTATATATATATAATATTATAGAATGGAGGAGACGACGAGAGAAGAGCGAGAGAGGAGAGAGGGAGAGAGGAGAGGTACCAAGATTGTGTCTACTACTCCAATCTAAAGACCCATGTCCCCCACCTACCCCCCACCCCACCAGAGTGCATGGCATTGCCAAACATCTTTTTTTTTTTTTTTTTTTTTTTGATTTCATCTCTTTCTCAGTCTCTCTAAAATTCTCCATGTGGAAGCTAACTGTTCTGAACAGAAGTTCACCGTTTCATTCAGTTCTTTGATGCCGTCCTTTCTGTTGTTGTTATTTTGTTGTTGTTGTTTCCCAATATGCATTATCCCAATTACTTGGACAAAAACTCAAGGAGCCATGTACAAGAAATACAACTAGATAATTGGTGCTAGCATCCATATATGAGGGACACGATTCATCATTTGTTTTTCTGGGACTGCTGTTCCTTCACTCAGCATGATGTCTTCTAGCTCCAGCCCTTTACCTGCAAAACTCATGATGTCCTGGTTTCTTTATTGCTGAGTGGTAATCCATGTGTAGATGTACCACGTTTCCTCTATCCAACTCATCAGTTGAGTGGCATTCGGGTTGGTTCAAGGCTCCTTGCTATTGTGAAAGAGAGCTGGTTCGAAAATAAACCTGGTTGTGCATGTATCTCTGTGGTTAGATGAGTCTTGTGGTGCGGTGCAGGCCCTACTCAGGAGTGGTATGTCTGTGTCAGGTGGCACATTCATTCCAGGTCTTCCAAGGGTTCTCCACACTGCCTTTCCATAGTGGCCTTACGAGTTTACATTTCCACAGCAGTGGATGCGTGTTGCCCTTTCCCCAACAACCTCTCCAGCACTTGGTATATTTGTTTTCTTGAGCCTAGCGAGGCTTATTGAGAGAGAAATGATATCTTAGAGTGGTTTTTTTTTTTTTGATTTGCATTCCTTAATGATTAAGATGTTGAAACACTCTTAAATGTTCTCAGCCATCTCCAATCCATACTTGTCGAACGTTCTCTGTTCATGCTCTTTGGAGCCTCCATCTATTGAGTTGGTCACTTGTTTTCTTTCTTCTTTGTTTTTTTGAGTAGTTTACTATTCTGGACAATCAAGCTTTGTAAGATGTTTTCGCTGTTAAGGGTTTCCTCACTCCGTGGGATTCTCTTAACTTCCTTGATTGTTTCTTTTTGATGTGCAGAACGGCTTTTGAGTTTAATGAGATCCATTTTGTCAATTGTTGACCTTAATCTTGCACCGTGCTGGTCTGATTTAGGAAGTTTTTTCCTACACCTTATGTCTTGTAGTCTGCTGCCAACCTTTTTTTTTTTTTCTATTGCCTTCAGCGTTTGGAGTTTCACGTTAAGGTCTTTAACCCATCTGGGAGTTCTCTTTGTACCGGGGCAAGAGTGTGAGGTAGGGGTTTAACTTTCCTCTTCTACAAGTGGTTATCAAGTTTTGACAACCACACCTGCTGAAGCTGCTTTTGTCTTTTCTCCACTGTGTCTTCTTGGCCCCCTTGTAAATATGAGATGACTGAAATTGTTATGTGTTCAAGTTTGGGTCTTCAGTTTGTTCCATTGGTCAACGGTCTGCTTTTGTGCCAGTACCAGGCTGTTTTTATGACTAGGTACAAGTTTGGAACTGAGGTTTCAGGGTTGAGTTCTCACAATTTGTGTGTGGCACAGTGAGCTAGGTGTTTTTATTAATAAACAGGTTGCCTGAGATATCGGGTTGGGATTTCTGACAGGTCTTGGGATGCAAGGGTCAGAAGTGGGTATACAAAGCTCCTAGATCTGAGGGTCTACACAGTGACCTAACCAAACATAGATGTGGGAACAAGGTGTGTTTTGAAAAGGATTGAACTTCAAGCATTTCTTCTTATTTTAAGTTCTCCTCTAGATCTTTGCTCAGTAGTTGTTTTATTTTTTATTTGCTTTATGGATATTTAAAACACTCTATTTTATATGATTTAATATCTTACTTTATCTTTGCCAGTGTTTCATCAATGACTAGGCAAAGGTTTTTAGTGTATGACTTTTGTGTGTGGGGTGTCATATATAAAAGTTTACTCTCATTGGGTCTGTTTTACATTACTTCCGATTTTTTTTAATTTTTTTTTAATTTATTTTATTTCTGTAGTATGAATGTACTGTCTGCATGCAGGTTGTTTTCTACCCGTTGTTGTGCAGTTCCGCGGAGGTCAGATGAGGGTGTTGGAATTCCCCTGAAACTGGAGTAGTTCTCCTGGAATTGGTTTCGGACGGTTCTAGTCCGCATGGGGTGCTGGGGCATCAACAGGGTCCTCGTACAAGAGTCGGTCGGTGTGCTCTTACACTCGTAGGCCATCTCTCCAGCACCTACTTTCCAGCATTTTTTTCTGAGTTTTAAATAATTTTTTTTTTATTTTTAGCCAATTCATGAAATGTTTTTTTTTTTTTACTTTTGTTCATATTCAAAGCCTTCCTTCCCCATATATTTCTAGATCTACTTCTACTTCCATACACCCTCACCATTGTTTTCTCTTTTTTTTTGTTAAAACGCCTATTGAGTTCAACTTGTGTCTCCCAAATACTCTTTAGTTTAGGACCATCCCCTGGTGTGTGGTCAACCAGTGGTCACACCCGTAGAGAAAATTGACTCTCCTCCCAGCAACTACAAATTGCCAGTAGTTTCTCAGGTGGCTGGTGTGGGTGGGGGGGTGGTGTTGGTGGCTCCATCCTCCCTTCTCCATGCTAAGTTTTGTCTCATTTTAATATAAACAGGTCTTGTGTTATAAATACTGTGAATTCATATGCATAACTGTCCTATTTCTGGAAAACAGCATTTTGTTGAAGTTGTCTACTACAGTTGTTCCACCCCTTCTTCAGTGATGTGATCCTGAGCCCTTGGGAGTGAAGAGTGTATATAGATGGTCCCATTTAGACCTGAGTATTCCACGCTCTTATTCTCTGCCTATTGACCAGTTGTGGGGTCTCTGTGTTAATCACCAACTACCACAAGAAAAACCTTTGGTGAGAGCTAAGAGATATGCTTTATTTGATGGGCATAACAAATCATTAAGCATTCATTTAATGCTATGTCCATTTAGCAGAATATTAGTAGAAGGATCTCCTTTAGTGTCTCTTGCCTATCTAACCATAAGATTTTAGTCCCAATAATGGTGCCAAGCATTGACTCTATCATATGCAGCAAGACTTAAAGCCAAGTAGAAAGTTTCTATTGCAAATATTGCAAATAACTTTTTTTGATCTTTTCAACACAGGGTCGCCCTGTAACCCAAGCTGTATTGGAACTCCACTTCTGTAGACGAGGCTCGTTGGCCTTGATTACTTACAACGATCTTTTGTGCCTCTCCTCCTGAGTGCTATGGTAGTAAAGTCGTGTATCACCCCCATGCCTGGCTGCAAATAACTTTTTATATCATACCAAATATAAAAATGTTGTTCATTAAAATTATGTAATTTATACTTCAAAATCAAGTATATGCCTTATTTATATTTAATAACTCACATTGTTTAAACCCATATTAAAATTATAGTCACATAGAATCCTTAAGAATGGAGAAAATTTGAAGACAATAAGAAATGTTAGTCACACTGCTGTATTTTGATTTTACATAAAAAAGATGATAATTTTCTCAAAAGTAATGACGATTTTAAGCTCTAGTTTATAGATAATATGCTGCTTAGCTTTTACATTGATGAATATTCCACTGAAGTACAGAAAATATAAGGATATTTTAATTTGGATAAAATTACTGATGAATAAATAAAAAGATGTATCGCTCCAGTAATCTTGTCCCAGAGTAGATACAAAACTGAATATAGCTCCATCTTGACCTGGGGAATCATGTCATAATATGTCATACCTTATCTATGTGATTTGGTTAATTCAATCATGGCATAGAGGGAAAAAGAAATCCTTTTCTATTGAGATAAAAATCTGAGCAATGCGGAGAATCAAATTTCACTGACTTGCAACCAGAGTTCGTGGAATAAATTATTATGAGCATAATCGGATTAAATAACTTTTTCTGTCTTTTTGAGACAGAGTTCTACCTTAGTCCCAGTTGGCCGGCGCTGGATCTGTGGACCAGGCTGCCTTTGAACCCCTAGAGATCCACCTGCCTCTGGTCCTGAGTTGCTGGGATTATTAAAGGTGTTTGCTACCATGCCAGGCATTGAACTAATGACTTTTAACTAAAATGTACAAAGCCATTACTTCTTGCATCCGATGAACTGGGTGGGGTGGGGTGGGAGTAAACTTGGCAAATTCAGTTTGATGCTCTACCTGAAAATATAATGAATAAAACATAATAATCATTTGGGGAATGCTTGATAATGAACATATCAATACACTACAAGAGTGCACATACCCATTGGAAACAGTGAAGGTTGGGAACTACTGCAACTTTTGACCAATGAGATGCTAAGAATGCTAAGGTCATTGCATTTGTTGAGATAAGGTGGATCCTAAATTAAACTTACTGTCCTTACCCAATGAAGCTTGAGAAACCATTTTCAAACAATGCTGCCTATGGCTTAAGAGTAACACAGTGGGAGAAACAGGATTCCAGAGTCAGTTCCATGCCACAGAATGAGAACACAGTCAACTCCTTCATAGGTTGAGGGGACAAGAAACAGTTCTAATAGATAGGGGAATTAGTGTCCTTTGAGTTTGGGCCCACTCTTTCAATTTATTTATGGCTCAGGCTTTTATTGAGTTCAGGGTAGTTATAATGTTGGAGTAAAATATTCCTTAAAGGAGGTATTTTTCTATCTTCTGGATGGCTGTGCACCACACACACACACAACACTTGTTGGGCATTCTTGAGAATTTAATTGTCTGCAGTTGTTACTTGTTTAGTTTTCCTTACTCCAAACAAACAAAGGGACAAATTAATCCCAATTGAAAAAGACAGAAAAATCAACAGTAATTTGGGTTGGAATCCATTTACCTTAACTCATGTAGGGGACAATCCTTCTTGCCTAAAAAATTACTTGAACTCCAATTATATTTATTATTTTGCCCTTTAGGTTGTTATTATTCAAAATTAATGAGCTTCTAGTGTATAAATTAACTGTGTTTATATATAAATACAGTTTACTCTTTTAAAAAATCTAACTGAGAAAACTGGGAACACTTTTAAATGGAGCGGAAGGTGGAGGGAAGTGTTAAACAGGGAGGAGAGGGGAGGTCCAACTTATATTTACAAAAAACTAACGTTTAGGAGGACCAATTATTATGTTCTTTTACACAGTTACTTTACAGAGACATTTTAGAGTGCTAGCTCAACTAATCTTCATAATCTTCCTGTCAATCAAGTTTAGAAAGTTAGCTAACACTTGTCATTTCAAACAATAATCCCACTTAAAGAAACAGAATGAGAAATAACTAGACGAGCAACAGAATTTCAATCTGACAATGAGAACTTTACCAGAAATGGCATTTCATAAGCATAAAATACCAGAAAATTAGCTGCAAAACATTTTGAATAAAAATTGTAATAACAGTTTTCTTTAAAAAAAAAATCAGTGTTTTCCTGGCATTGGTGGTGCACACCTAATCCCAGAACATGGGAAGCAGAGGCCCGTGGATTTCTATGAGCTCAAGGCCAGCCTAGGTCTACATAGCAAGCTTCAGGCCAGCTGGGACTAAAGGGAGACTCCTGTCTCAAAAAAAAAAAAAAAAGAAAAAGCGACCAAACTAAGGTTAAAAACTCAGTGTTAAAACAAGCAAAAAAAAAATTACAAGTTCTATTATATGAGGAAGTATTAAATTTCCATGGATTTTAATTGCATTGACTGTGAACAGCTACTAGCTGGTGTAATAAACTATCAACTATGAAGTTCTAAAATATGCTTCTTACTCTAGTTTTTGAAAACAATTGTATAATTATCACAGTGTCTCTCTAATTAGTGTCATTAAGCACCACAAATCCTAATTTCATTTATTTATTTATTTATTTTATTTTCTCTTTTTTTTAACTTTTTTTTTTTTTTTTTTTTTTTTTATTCATTTTTAATTGAGGTTTTGTGAGCTCATTAAAGATAAAGAATATCTCAGTCAATCTTAGTGCCATCTATACCCTCTGCCCTACTGACACCCGTGCACAGCCCTCCCACTGGAAATTCATTACCTCTCATTCATGGGGGAAGGGAAGGGGGGCAGAGGGAGGTGTCGAAAGAGATGTAAAGCATGGCAAGTGGAGCCGCTGACATGGCGTAGAGGGGACAGCCGACGCCCACTTGTGGTGAGTGTTAAAGCTTTATTGAAGTTTGGGAATTTATACAGCAATGCTCAAAGTCAATAAAGAATAATTCACATTTCAAGGAACCAACGTCCAGCACCCAGTTCATGCAGTCTTCCATACATGTCATGTTTCCTCCCTTCTGAGTATTTTTCAAAGTTTTTTCAAAAGCAGAAGACTATTTTTGGGGGGGAAGAACTCCATTGCTTCAGTTAAGTTACCTGTCAAATTTTGTTGTTGGTTTTGTGGGTGTTTGTTGTTCCCTCCAATATGTACTGTTTAACCATATTGATTTATTTATGTCACACATGCACTAAAATCATTTGTCCGATGAAACAGAGAATAGATGGGTGGAAAAAGAAGAGGGGGAAAGAAAATGGTGAAGGGTAAGGGGATAGGGAGGAAAAGACAGAGAAAAAAGGGTAAAACAAAAGGAGATAATAGGGAAAATAGGAAGGAGCGGGAGCGGTAAGGGAAAGTAAGAAAAAGTGGGAAAGAGAAGAGAGTCTTAATAAATGAGAAGGAAGAGGACGGAACAAGGGGTCGGGTTGTTTGGGGAGCGGAGGCGTGTGTTTTGTATGGAGTGTGTGTTGGTAGATGCAAATGTGTGTATGCGGATTGTTTTAGTTGTTTGTTTTTTTTATTTTTAATTTTTTATAATAGCTGTATGCCAATAGTTTTTCTGCTCAGATTGGGACCAGTTGTGCATTTCCAAAGTTACATGAGGGCTTTTTGTTGCTTGAGCTGCATGGCTCTTGTGCAGCCTGACACCACCACTGTAGGATTATAGGAGAAGGGTCCTTAGAGCTTGGATGAACTTCTTTTATCTTAAAAATAAGAGATTGTGATTAATATCCTGTTCTGGTTATAGCAGTTAATCAGTGGTCCTTTACTGTGCATGGGTTCCCCACCCCTGAATTCAAGCTACTGTAGATACAAAAATAAAAAAATATTTGGAATAGGTATGTCAGTGGTAGAGTACTGGTCAAAGGTACCAAGGTTCACCCCCAGAACTTTTATCTACACTAAACATGATAGTGGTACTTCTTTTTCATTTCCATTATTCCTTGACTCAAATCAGTATAACAAGTACTCGCACAGCATCAACTTTGTGCTTTGTATTTTAATCAATCTATTGATCATTGAAATTGTCAGAGGGGTGCAAAAGTAGCTCACATCAACAGGAGGACACTTATCCAGAATGCACCAGGGACTGGGTTTGATGCACATCATTGTAATTTTGAATATATGTAATTCATGTATGGCAAAACATTGCATGCAATTTAATTTTTCCATTCCCTGTTCCTAATGCATAACCAGTTTTTAGTCTTTATTTTCCGGAGCTCTTCCCAGGAGTCATCACTGCCCAGAGATCTCCTCGTATTCCCTTATCCCAGTTGTCTCATGCACAAAGCCAGTTCTTACTGATGCCAAAGTCTTTCTGCTGCTTGATTTTTAATCTTTTGAGTGGCCGGCTACTCACCTAGATCTGGAAGTGTCTGAGCTGCTACCACTGTTTAAGTAGGTTGTTACCAAGAGTCAACACAGTCCTTTGTTTTGAAGTGATAGGGTTTTCTGCTATATTGGAATTGATTTTACTATCAAATTAATTCATGAAGAAAGCAGAGAAATTGACTTAAAAGTAATTTGAATAAAATTTATTTGCTTTATAATGAGCTTTACTTCTGAAACTAAAGACCTATCTCAAAACTTGCCCTTTGCTTTAGGATCTTTGATAGTTTTTTTTTTTTTTTATGGTATTTAGAAGATAATTCTATTTTTTCCTTGTCCCTTTAAAAATTCTCTTCTGATATGTTATTTGCTAAGATAAGAAAAGTAGGTCAAATGACACTGTGAACACATTGCAAACTGAGAGCCTTTTTAAAAGCGATTTTATAAATCAATTTTTAACTTTCTAGGATTATTGTTCAGAGAGACCCAAATACTTATGGGAGACCAAATATTCAACTTCATTTAATAATACTCAAGAGTCTTATATAAGCAGGACATGATGCCAAATTATGATTCAAGAAGAACAACAGGGAAACAAAAAAGGAAGAAACAGAAGGGACGGAAATCAATACAATTCATTGTAATAGCTTATATAACAAAAATAATAAATATTGAATAATCTTCCTTTGGTACCCCCCAACTTCTCAGAAATCAAAATTTGCCACTTAGAGAAAATCCATGATATTTGCATTGAACCTATATTCCTTTCCAAATATGTGAATATATATATGCTTGTTTATGCATATGTATTTATAATTTGGCACAAAATAGAAATTAACAAATCAAATATTTTGATATTGACATTTTTGAAAACTTAACTATGTTTTAAAAGTTTGTCAGATAGATTATAAAATGTATTAATTGGCATGAAAAAGAAGACTGCAAGTCTTTGTGTGTTTTTCACATGATTATCATACAACTAAAAACTTATGTTATTTCTTCAAGTTATAAAACTATCAGTGTTATTTGGAAAAAAATTGACTTAAATATGGGCTATGCACACTGGTCTTGAGCTGTGAAAAGTTCCCCATAAGGTTCTATGGTTTGTTTGAACCCCTTGTTCTAGACTGTCCCATTAGTTGGGAGGTTTTGAAACCCTTTAAAGATTTTGTTCCTAAGTGGAAGAGATAGGTCACTTGGGGAGACAAGAGTTGGCCATATGACCTGCAGCTCAACCTCAGTCCTGGATAACCTCCCTTCTTCCTGTTCAGTGCTATGTAACAAACATCATCTTTTGCTTGTACTAATATAAAATGAGATGATTCATAGCCTTCCCCATCAGTGTAGACTGTATAACATCACAGTGAGCAAATCCTGTTCCCTTAAACTGCATATGTCATAGCATTCAGATAGGAGCTGATTCCAAAAAACAATACTGAGAAAGAGCTTTGTTGTTCAGATAAACTTGATCATGTGGTTCATAGCCTTATTGATCATATTTGTTGCAAGAATGTGGAAGAGGTTTATTTGTGGATGAGAATGTTAGAGCTCAGTGAGCCACTATGATGGAAGTTTAGAATACCAGAACACTGAAAAATTACAGACAGGATAGGGAATGTCCATGAGGTTTCAAGGGAACATTTACCAGGAATCAGAATAGAGGAACATTAAAGTAAATAGTCTCGCAATAGGCCTTTGCCTACCTCAGCCATGTTCTGAAATTTAAACCCTGTCAAAATTTCACATTACAATGCACAATTATTTGTTATAGGAAATTTCAAGAGAGCCTAGCATTTAGGCATGTGGCATGTTTATTTACTCGGATTTCCACCAGATTAGCGGTAAAGAGTAGACAAAACTAGATTCAAACTGTGCCAGTCTGACCAAGCGGCAGAAAACACCTGTTAAATATTTAGACACTCGCTAAAGACAACGTGGTTAAATACTACGATTAGTGCAGTTTGCAGTTACGGGAAACAAGATTATTTGGTACTCAAACTTATAGGAATGGAATAGATGAGCATCAGAAGTCCTCATAAAAGTTTATAGGTTGGAAATACTGACAAAAATGTAAAAAATGATTCATTTGAAAGGAGAGTCCAGAAAAAAGAGTGTTTGAGGCAACAGTACCTCTGTAGCCGTTCTCTGCTTTTAAAAACTACTACCTAAAGAAAATGTTCCCACGGTTTAAGTGTTGCAGGGGCACTTAGGTCCCTTACCCATTGTTCATACAGAGCATCTTGTGTCACAGGCTACAGTAATATGCATGTGAAACCTTCATTTGACCCTATACAATATGTACAACTTTTATATTTGTATCTGTCGGTCAAATAATTAAATTAAAAAGTTCAACAAGACAAGAACTTGTGTTGTCATCCTTGGGCTCCTGGATTTGAAACTATTCAAAAATTTGAGAATGAGCAGGGAGGTTGCTGAGGCCACTTGATGTGTGCCATGTTCGTATTCTCTGATTAGAAGTCCTTAATGGGTTGTGCAGGAAACTGTAAAAGTGAAGTTAAGGTTCAATGGATTCTCCAACACCTGTTGGTGATGCAGAGATTTTGGACCACACATAAAACAACACAACAAAAAAAACAAAAAATCCTCTCGGCCTTTGAGTCGAAGCCCGCAGACCGAGAGCATATGTAATGTTACAGGTGGCCGGAAGGAAGGTTAGGAAGGGTTAGGTATACTGTAGCTCTGAGAGCCACATTGAGGTCAACATGAACTCCCCCTTATGATGCATGGAATCAGGCAGGACATTGGAAATTATTTTAATTTGCATTTGATTTTGATCTGCTTTGCTCTGATCTTCTCTGGCCATCTCCCATTGCTTATCTTTGGAAATGTAAATGTATAACTGCACATTCAATGTATGCAACTTTAAACAGTATTTCAGATCATTCAAGCTTTTGTTTCACCTCTCAGAAGGCACTTATGAATAAAGACATTGTGGACACTGAATTTTGCTGGAACTGCAAGATAATGGGGCTTTCAAAGTTGTATTAAATGCACATGCTTTATGAGGATGGACACTAGCATGTGGGGACCAGTGTGAAATGTATCTTGTAGGCCCTGGTTTTGAGTACTTATTCCCTAACTAGCAGTGTTTTGGCTGGTTGTGAAATCCTAAGCAGTAACAACTGGAAAAGTGGATCAACTGGGGCAGGATTTATGGGTTATATGCCCACCTGTGCATGCTGACCTGTCTGCTTCCTACTTCTGATAAGCATCTGTTGCATCCTCCATCACAGAGCACCCATTACCATTTTCTCCACTAGAATGGAGGCTTTGGCTTATAACCATGAGACAAAATAGATGTTTTCTCCCCGACATTGTTTATGTTAGGAATCCTGCACAGATTGACTGGAAAAAGAATAAATACACCAATGAACAAGATTATCTATGGGGGTTAAAAGTATTTCAAAAATACATAGGAAAAAACAACTCTAATTTCACAATACCATTTGGGCCTTTATCTCAATTTATTTTTTACTCTCATTTAGGATGAACCCTGGCTATATATTTTTTTATCTTTCTGATTTTGGGGGAGTGGTGCTTGTGGTATTTGTATGTGATCTGAGGACAACCCTGGTTGTTTATACTTACATTCACTTACTTCAGTTTGTTGTAAAGACCGTCAGCCTTTGTTCATTAATGAGACTGGTCTATAGTTCTCATTTTTTTTGGTATCGCTTTTGCCTGGTTTGGTGTTAGAGTGATGTTGGATTCATAAAGGACTTTGGGGATTTCTCTGTTTGTGTTCCTCTGAACAGTTTGAGAAGTATGCTTGTTAAGTCTTCTTTAAATGTTTATAAAATTCTGCTGTGTACCAATCTGGTACCTGGGCTTTTTGTTGAGAGATTTTTATTAATCTTCCTTTTCTCAATAAACTATTTGGTGTCTATTATACTGTGAGGTCTTCTTGTTTAAGATTTGTTGGTTCCCATTATTTCCAATATTCATCCATTTCTTTAGGTCTTCACTTTTAGTAGAATATTAGGTTTTTGAATTTTGAAGTATTTCCTGTATGATTGTCTGTATTTTTTATTGTCTGTTTGTGATGTTTTCCCCTTTATCACAAATTCTATCGATTTGGAGTTGCTCTTTCTTCTTCTGGTTAACTGGGCTACAGTTCTGCCTATCTTGTTTACCTTTTCAAAGAACAAACTTTTAGACTCATTGATTCTTTGGATAATTATTTTAATGAGCACACATGCTTATTGTGAACTTTAAATAAATAAACCACAAAAATCCCCCTATTAGTGCTTTTACTTTTTTTTACCACCCATATGTATTTATTCCTTTAAAAGTGAACTTATTTTTCTATTTTGAAGTTTTATTTTTATGTGTTTTCATACCTAATTTTTCAATCAGTCTCAACTGCTTTATAGCTGCTTTCTCTCTTTGCCAATCTGCAGCAGCCCCCATGCCCCTGGAGGTTACACCACATTTGTCATTTGTGCTGGGGTTCTTTGGCCCAAAATACTCTCCATGCACACTACTTGACAGTGCCAGCTCATCCCTGAGCTCTATTAATCTACCTTATCCACAGTGTTTTTTCTGAAGAAGGCCAGAACTTCCTCACCCAACTCCCATCAGCTGACTATATTTCCTCAGCTAAGGTGGGCTCTTTTAACCATTCTGCAAGTCCTCGCTGGGTTTTTTTTGTACAGCTAAGTCTTGGTATGTTGAATGCTCTGATATCACACCGTTTGTATGTGCATATGAACAGGCTCCCATCAGCTTGTAGGATTNCAAGGACAGATGCTTAGGTCTCATAGAAAAATCACAAACAAATGGGTAACCAAGATTATATATCTACTGTAGAAAAGTTCATTCCCATAATAATGTTTTCTTAGAATGAAAACCAAGCAGATACACAACACAATGATTTTAAAATGGCAACTATAAATATATTCAAGGAACTCAAAGAGGATATGAATAAAAAGTTAAATGAAGACCATTCAACAAACGGTTGAATGACAGAACTGAAACAATTCATATATGTAAGTAGAATTCAATAAAGATATAGAATTCCTAAAGTAAAGCCAGGCTGAAATGAAACTTGGAATCAAAATACAAGGAACTGAAACAAAATGTTAGAGGAAAGAAGCAAAAAGCAAATGGAGGAAGTAAGACAGGGAATATAAGATCTTAAAGACAAACAAACAACAACAACAAAAAATAAACAGCACTACAAAAAAGTACAATCTATACAAAAAACAAGAATGAAATATGAAGGACCTCTGGACAATGGAAAACCCAACCTATAAATAATAGGCTTAGACAAAGGAAAAAAATGGTAAAAAGCAGAAATATTTAATTTAATTTAATTTATTTTTTATTTAAAAAAATTTTTTAAATTTTATTTATTTCCGTATGTGTATGAATGTGTTGTCTGCATGCATGTTTGTGCACCCATGACGTGCAATGCCGCGGAGGTCAGAAGAGGGTGTCGGATTCCCCTGGAACTGGAGTTCTCCTGGAATTGGAGTTTCGGACGGTTCTCAGCCGCCATGTGGGTGCTGGGGATCAAACCCGGGTCCTCTGTAAGAGTGGTCGGTGCTCTTAACCGCTAGGCCATCTCTCCAGCCCCAAGAAGAAATATTTTAATAAAATCATAGAACATTTCCCAAATCTAGGGTCACAAATACTTATCATTGTACAAGAGGTATATAGAATTCCAAGTACACAGGACTAGAAAATCAACAGCCCACATCATATAATAGTAAAAATTCTAAATGTTCAAAACAAAGATATCGAAAGTTATGATAGAGAAAGAACAAGTAACATAGCACACCCATCTGAGTAACAGATGACTTTTCAACTGAGGCAATAAAACCCAGAAGGGATTGAACTAGTGTCATACGAGTCATGAAACAACACAGATTTCATCTCAGACTACTACACCTAGCAAAACTATGTTGTTATTGAATGAAAAAGAAAAACTTTCTATGATAAAACAGATTTAAATATTTTTATTCCCACTATAACATCTCTAAGGAGAACACTCAATGAAATACTTCAATCTGAACAAATTATTAAAGTTTCTAAAGAGAAGGCAAATAATAAACAATTTTTCCTTCAACAGTCAGTGAAAAAAGGTCTAAGAAAATAGCACTACAAAACTAACAAAATATTAATAAACATTGGTCCATAATAAATCTCAGTAACCATGGTCTTCATTGTCACATACTAACTGAATATACTTTGGGTATACTATGTTTCTTCTTCTAAGAAACATAGTACACCCAATTATTGACACTCTCTAAGTTTAAAATGATGGAACATATAGCACAAGCATGCGAAACTAAAAATCAAGTAGGTATACCTAAGCAACACACTATTAAACAAAACTCAGATTAAGGGAAAAAATCAAGAAGGAAATTTAAAAATCCCTAGAATTAAACAAAAATGAAAAGACAATACACCCAAACCTTTGGGACATAATGAAGACAGTTCTCAAAAGAAAGTTTATGGCATGAAGTGCCTACACCAGAAAATTAGAAACATCTCATATAAATAAATGAATAATGCACTCAAATGCCTCAGAAATTCAAGATAAAACAACATAAAAAGTGTAGATTGGAAGATATATATACAATCAAGGCTGAAATCAATTAAAAATAAATAAATAAAATACAAGAAACAATACAAGGAATCAAATTAATAAAGTTTTGGTATTTTGAAAGATTAATAAGATTGCAAAAATTTTAGCCAATTTAACAAAAGGTAAGACAGAGAATACCTAAATTAAGGAACTGAGAAAGGATAAGGGAAACATTACAAGAAATCCTGAGGAAATTTAGAAAACCTTAAGGATATACTTTTTTTTTTACAATTTATTTTATTATTTTATTTTTTATTTTTCATGTGTATGAGTGTACTGTCTGCATGTAGGTTGGTGCACTCGTGTCGTGCAATGCCACAGAGGTCAGAAGAGGGTGTTGGATTCCCCTGGAACTGGAGTTAAAGATGGTTCTTAGCTGGCATGTGGGTGCTGGGAATCGAACCCTGGTCCTTTTCAAGTGCAGTCAGCACTCTTAACCGCTGAGCCATCTCTCCAGCCCCAGGATATACTTTTAAAAATATATATTCCACAAAAGTATAAAATCTAAGATAAATGGATAAATTTCTAGATTTGTGTGGGCTACCAAATTTAAATATAAATTATATAAATTATTCGAGTGGATTCATAAAAACCAATGAAATACATGCAGTGATTATAAATCTTCCAGTTATAACCAGCCCATCCAGATGAATACCCCAAATTCTAAAAACCTTCCATGATGAAATAATACTCCTCAATTCCATAAAATAGAAAAAAAGAAAATATCTCACCAAAATAAGAAGCAAACAAAAATAGAATTATAGACCAATGTCTCTGATGAATATAAATGGAAGAAAATATTCAATAAAGTACTCATAAGATAAATGAAAGAGCACAACAAAAGATCATCTTCCATAATCAAGTTGACTTCATCCCAAATTTGGAGTTGGTTCAACATATGTAAATCAATAAATGTAATTCATCACATAAACAGACTCAAGTACTGAAACCACATGATCATCTCATTAGATACAGGAATGACATTAACAAAATCCAACATATGTTCATTATAAACTCATAGAGAATCTAGGGAAAAGGGACATACCTCAACATAATAAAGGCAATAAATAGCAAGCCCAAAATCAGGAACAAGAAAAGGACGTGCTGTATAAATTCATAATTTACTTTTTTTTTTTTTTTGGTCTTTTTGAAACAGGGTCTCCCTGTAGCCCCAGCTGGCTTGTACCTCCTCTGTAGACCAGGCTGGCCTTGAACTCAAAGAGATCTGCCTTCCTCTGCCGTCCAAGTGCTAGGATTAAAGGAGTGTGCCACCACGCCTGGCTGAAATTCGTATTTTATATAGTACTTTAATTATTGCTAGAGCAAAAAAAAAAAAAAAATGAAGCAAATAAAGGGGATAGAAATTAAAAGAAGTCAAAATATTCTTATTCGCAGATAATAAGTTTCTGTACATAAATACCCTAAGAACTCCACCAAGCAACACTTAGAGCTTATAAATAAATTCAGCAAAGCAAAGCAAGATAAAAAATTAACAACCCAAAATCAGTAGCCTTCCTGTGTACCAATCAAAATCATACAGAAAAAAATAAATAAATTATTATAATTCAGATAGTCCCCAAAATCATAAATTAAATTTTTGTGGATAAATATATTGAAAGGAAGAGAATGACTTGTAGAAAAAAAGCCTTAAGAAATTGAAGAAGAAATTAAAAGTATACTAAGATGTAAACACTACCCATTTTCATTGATAGGTAGGCTTTATCTTGTGAAAACAGCCATTCAACCAAATCAATAAATTTACATGCAATACCCATTAAAACGTCAACACAATTCGTTTTCTTTCTTTTTTTTTTTTTTTTTTTTTTTTTTTAGGGAACACAATATAAGAGCACAGTTGTTTTCAGATCACATTGACATTGCTCAGTTTGCTATGCAATGAAGTAATTGATGCTAGCATCCACGGATGAGGGATACCATTTTTTTTTTCTTTTTCTGGGACTGTGTTACTTCACTCAGCATGATATCTTCTAGATCCAGCCATTTACCTGAAAAGCTCACAATGTCATCTTCCAAGGGTTCTCCACACTGCTTTCCATAGTTGCTGTATGAGTTTTAACATTCCCACCAGCGGTGGATTAGTGTTCCCCTTTCCCCACAACCTCTCAAGCACTTGGTATCATTTGTTTCTTGATCCTAGCCACTCTTTTTTTTTTTTTTTTTTTTTTTTAATTTGCATTTCCTTAATGATGAATGAGGTTGAACACTTCCTTAAGATGTCCTCAGCCATCTCTAATTCCTCACTTGTGAATCTCTGTTCAGCTTCTTGCTCCATCTATTGAAGTGGGTCGTTTTGTGTTTCTTTCTTATTTTGTTTATGTTTTAGTAGTTTATATATTCTGGAAAGCATTGGGCCCGTTGTCAGATTCATCTGCAGTGAAGGTTTCCTCCCACTCTGGGGTTTTCTCTTCAACGTCTTGATTGTTTCTTTTGATGTACAGAAGTTTTTTTTTTTAGTTTACTGAGGTCCCGTATTGTCAATTTTAGACCTTATATTCTTGCCCAGCCGCTGTCTGATTTAGGCTCTTTTCCTACACCTAGCTCTTGTTAGTCTGCTGCCACTTTTTCTTCTATCTACTCTATCAGAGTTTGGAGTTGCACCTTGAGGTATTTCTCCATCTGACGGCTTTTTTCTACAGGGAGAGAGGATCGAGGGGTTTAATTTCAGTCGTCCAGACCGTGGTGAAGTCTCCAGTATATATGGCACACCACAGATTGCTGACGCTGCTGTCTTACCTACCACCTGAATCTTCCAACGAACATTTGAAAATATCTCAGATTTATCATGCAGACTACACAAACTGTTGGAAAACACCAACACAACACACACACACACACCCCGGAGATGGTAAAACTAGATTCTGACAACTATATTGTAATATTTACCCATGCTTGAACTTTAAATGAACTGTGAAATAGTAATTATATAATATGATATATATATATAATAAGCATAAATGAAAAAAAATACTTAAATTTCCAGTGAAAGGCATTTCTACAATATAGATATTAGGTCAATTATCTTGCTTATCACTTTGCTGTTTCTGTTTTAATAAACTAATAACCACAATATTACCCTTGGTCATGGCTTCTCACTCACTGAAATAGCCCCTATTTTAATTTCAGGAAAGTCTTCAATTATGATGTTAGAAATATATTTAATTTAAGAAATTAACAACTCTTATCAGGGTACAAATTAATTTAAAGACACTTGATTTAATTATATAAGTATTCATTTTTATTTTTATTTATTTATTTATTTTTTAATTTTATTTATTTTTGTATGTGTATGAGTATACTGTCTGCATGTAGGTTTGTGCACCCATGTCATGCAATGCCATGGAGGTAAGAAGAGGGCATCGGATTCCCTTGGAACTGGAGTTAAAGACGGTTCTTAGCCGCCATGTGGGTGTGGAAGATCGAACCCTGGTCCTCTGCAAGAGCCGTCGGTGCTCTTAACTGCTAGGCCATCTCTCCATCCCTGGTCAGTATTCATTTATAAATAAAGTTAAACTTCCACTTCAGGATACAGCTGAGAAATAGAGCTTGACAGGTCAAATATTCCATTTTTGAGTTCTACACGTATCATGGTTAATTACTTAGCATACCCACTATGCAGCTCATAATCATGAAATCTTTTCTATAAAGTTTAAAATTGCATTCAAAATGAAAGCTGATGGTAGTGGCAAATCCATTATTCCCCACACTCAAGAAGCACATGGAAGTAGCTCTCTGGAGATCCAGTCCAGACTAGTGGATAAGATGTTCCAGGGAAGCTGGGGCTACAGAGAGACTCTATCTTTATAAATCACAGTGAAATAGCCTAATAAATGTATTCTCCTTAATGATTTTAGGAAATTTTATCTTACAGAATAAACAACTACATCTGAAATCTCCATAATCTCAATGTTATAGGAACCACCACCTTCTTTTTCCAGTTGTTCTTATCAGATTTGATAGCAGATATCCTGCACTTAATTAATATGTAATATTTAGAGGAAATCTTCCTCTCTTTAATCTTATTCTACTGATAAAATTATTCTCATAAAAATTACATTTTGAAGTCAGAGGTCATTTATTTCTTTATTGGATCAATAGAAACGTATTTCTACCACTTTCAAATTTGTTCTGGATTTCTTTTGAAATCCTGGGCATCATCCACACAGGTTGAATACTCATCTACCTAACTTTTGTTATTTTTCCAGTTTATATTATTATTTTTGATATTCTGACATATTAAAAATGAGGAAAGAGCATAAAAGACTTTTATAATTCACTTATGAAAGATGAATAATATTTATCAAAGGAACTAATAAATCAAATACCCAAAGAAATTTCTATGTGAAATATGAATTCAAACAGAGAATGTTTTGTACCTTTAAAAAATAATATCGTGATACATATTCTTAAAAAGTAATGTGATAAAAAAGTAATCTGATAAAACTTTCATCATTTATTCTGTCTGGAATATTAAAGAACTTATGGTATTTCGGAATACAGAATATTTGATTTAAAGTCTTGATTTAACTCTCCCTTAGAAATATGAACATCTCCTATTACTCCCTGTTTGTAATGAATGGTATCATATATATATATATATTCCTTTAGTATTTATGTGTCCACTGGTGCAGAATTCATTTGCTGGTATGTTTCAGCTGGTATGTTTCACTCCATATTAGGAGCTACATTGAAATATGTATGTACTTTTTTCCTGCAATTAAAACAATACTAAGATATGAATTGTAAACTCTGTTTTTATGTATAGAAACTAAGGTTCACAGAGACCAAGAACTTGGTGAATTTAATAGAACTATTAAATTTTAACATGCAGATGAGAATCTAAGTCTCAATGCCTGGAAACTTCATTTATCCATCATAACATTTCTCCTTTGCCAAAAATATATTTATAGCCAGATGTCTGTATCTACTTCTATATGTTTTCTAAGCAATAGGAAAATTATTCAGTCTCTAAAAATAGAGAAATATCAACAAACCAAAGCTTGGTTGTTCAAAGAGATGAATAAATAGACAAATATTTATTTATTTATTTATTTATTTATTTACTTTAGAGAGAACGAGTCATTTTATCACAATACTCAACATTACAGCTATTAAATTGTTCATATATTTGAATTAATTCTAAACTCCAAAAAGTACAAAACTAACACTGTGCTATAAACTCTTGTATTGAAAATTACTCTCAGACATTTTAACTAGTCTTGATAAGCAAAGTGTGGGAGAATAAGACTCAAATTACAAATGTCAAGAGGTAAAAGATGTCTTTATTGCCATTGTTGATTAAATAAGAATATCAAAAAAGGCACAGATTCTATGACAACTATGTAATAACAAATTAATCAGCCTAAATGGAGGCAACAAATTCTTTATAAGACCCCTGCTATAGCCTGTTATGTTGGCCCACACATTTTTTAAAAGCATTTGGGGAAGTGAACCCAGCCTGATCTTCATCGTGAGTCCCTAGCCAGCTGGGTTACAGGGAGACCATATGAGAAACACAAAAAGAAAAGCAATTTTAGTGACAATTTAATGTCTACAAATTAAAAACTACAGCACAGAAAACTCCACAGTAAACTTAAAAGATGTTTCTTTCTCGGAAACTAACACTAACATTTTTACCATTTTTTCCCAAGGAAAGACTAAAAGACACCTCCTCTGAATCCTGGGTGATTAATACATATTCTGATAGCAAAATTTAAAGACTTAAAATCAATTTAGAGGAATTACTTTTCTTTTCTTTTTCTTTCTTTCTTTCTTTCTTTCTTTCTTTCTTTCTTTCTTTCTTTCTTTCTTTCTTTCTTTCTTTCTTCTTTCATTCTTCCAGTGAATTCATTTATGTTCATGTATTTAAGACTGAGCATTTGGGATTGGATAATCTATCTATGAGATCATCCCTGGAGAAAAGTTATTCTACTCTTGACAACCATTGATTACCTTTAGCTCTTCATCTAGAGCTGGGGACTTACAAAATTTCCCCCATGCACATTGCCTAACAACTGAAGTTGTAGTTAAGTAGATCTTTTAGTCAACCGTATTGTTGGGATTTCATGGGTCCACCTTCCCTGTCATTCTTTGAGGACATTATCTGGCAGCAGGTGTCTTGGTTCTCAACCTCTTTCATTTTTCAAGGTCTCACTAAGCCCCTTGCCAGTCTAGAACTCGGCTCTTGTCTGCCTTCTGAGTGCTGGGATTAAAGACATAGATCACCTTACTCATTCCTTGTGCATTCAGCCCTTGTTCTTTATTTATCTGTTTTATAAAATAACTTAATGATTCTTTGATGGGCCTGTACAATTTTGTGCTAAATTCATTTGACTATGAGCTTTAATTAATTGCCAGATTTTAAATTACTGTTTCTATCTCATTATTTGTTTTGAGTCTTCTTACATTCTTGACTTCATCTTGATTTAACTTTTGATAATTCATCCATTTATTTAAGCTCTTCTAGTTTAATAGAATATAGATTTTAAATACTATCCTTGGGATTGTCTCAAATTTCTCAATGATGATTATAATGTTTCATTTTTCTAACTCTAATATTAAACTGGGTCTTTCTTTCTTTTTTGGTTAATTTAGCTAAAACTTTGTTAATCTTCCCAGAAAATCAGCTCTGCCCCTCATTTAGTCTTTGTATTTTTAAAATTTCTACTTCATTAACTTCAGCCTCATTTTTTGATGAATGTCTGTGCTCTTACAGCCACCTGATTACTAGCAGAACCAAAAATACATATTGGAAAAAATACAGCAGTGTCATCAAATCGTGTTTGTCAATCTTGATAACTACATGTAGTAGAATTGAGAAGCTCAAAATCAACTGGGTCAAGGATTTCATAACAAGACCTAAACCCTTGAATTGAATAGAGAAGAAAGCATGGAATAAACTTTAAACTAGAGACACAGAAAAGTACTTTCTGAATAATATCCTGATAGCACAGGCATTAAGATCAGCATTTAAAATTGGGATCACATGGAACTAAATCTACTGTCCAGCATAAAGCATCATCAAACTGCTTGCAAATTGGTTTTACATGAAGGATGCTTGTACTCACAAATTATCACTTATTGTTAAAAAAATGAAAACAAAACAAAACAAAAAAGCAGAGAAAGATGCAGAAAGTTATGGCAGAATGCATTATCTGGGATGGGTAGGGGTGGGGTGGGGGGAAGGGAAGGGGATATATGCCTGAACTGAATTGGAAAATGATGTATGAAATACAGAAAGCATCAATAAAAAAAAGATCATGTAGCCTACAGAATGGGAAAGAAATATTTACCAGCTATACATCTGAGAGAGGGTTGGTTTCTAGAAAATACAAAGAACATAAAAAATTGGAACACCAAGAACACAAACAATCCAATTGTAAATTGGAGAATGGATGGATATAGACAGAGATTTCTCAAAAGAATAAAGACACATGGCCAGGAAAATTTTTCTTAATGTTCAACATCTTTAGCCATCAGTAAAACAGAAATTAAAATAACTTTGGATTTCAACTTACCCCAGTAAGAATGGCTATGAATAATAAAACAAAGGACAACAAATGCTAGAGTGCATATGAGGAGATGGGAGCGTCTTTGCTTGGTGGGAGTGCAAACTGGTACAGTCACTATGGAAATCAGTGTGGAGTTTCTTCAAAAACCTAGAAATATATCTAGCATATGATTCAGCTTTATCACTCCTAAGCAGATTCCCAATGACTCTATTTCCTACTACAACAATTCTTGCTCATTCCTGAACATTGCTGCTTTATTTACTATAGCTGAAAAATGCAAATGATCTTGGCACCCATCAAGAGATGAACGATAATGAAAATGTGGATCATATACACAACAGAATATTAATCAGTTATAAGGGAAATAAAATTATATAACTCCAAGCTAAATTAATGGTGAAGTAAATATTTCTGAGTAGTAACTCAGATACAAAAACATGGACACCATGTGTTCTAAGTTAAGTATGAGACTTTAGATATGTGCTTTGGTGTACTCATAGAAAGCAGGAAACTGATAGATAGCTATGGAGGGGATTCAAAGAAGGGGAAATAATACAAAGATGGCATGAAGAGGGATAGAAGAATAACAGAACAGGAAGTGGTAAATGGGGGTGGGTGGGAAGCAGTGTAGATGAGCAGGTATTGGGAAGGGTAACTAACACCAAATAGCTTTTAAAATGCCTCATGGAAACCCACTATTGGAGAACCTGTATAAAATATACATATATACACATATATGTATATAAAAGGAGTTTAAATCAAGTTATGTTATACCAGAGCAACAATGCCTCACCCAGACACCAGAGGCTACCAAATAAAATGTCCGGTGTCAGCTCTGGGTTACCTTATTTTCAGTTGTATGTTAGTGGGTTCCAGTAGACTGCACCAAACATTATAGGTTATCACAATTGCTCTTGGTTACCTGCCAGAATTTGATGATAAGTCCCAAATTCTGTAGACAACACATAGCTGAGTCCCAGGACATGAGGAAATCAAGCTTATGTTCTCTGGGGGGCCTAATTTTTACTGATTATCTTTCATAGTTCCAAAAGGGTACATTAATATTCTTGGAAAAATTACCAACAGTCCCACCCATCCAGAAACCCTTGGAATTACATTAATGGCTAGCTGGCAAGGTTGCTCACAGATCTAAGAGTGGTAGATATGTTATTGGAATCAACAAACAGTTACTGACAGATTTAAAATCTGAGTCACAAGATAAACCCCATGTCTGGTATTGTTAATTGGGCTAATAACTGATGGCTGGTTAGATTACAAGGCCTAGAAGAGAACATACTCCTAGTATTCTGCTAAATGGACACACCATTCAGTTGCCATAAATTCTCACCTTCCTTCCCATATATTAGCTTATCCATGAACCTTCATCAGGGGTGCTTCTTTACACATTAGATTCCAACTAATATAGAGACCCACACTTGATGAAAGTGTAGTGAATAAGAAACTGCGAAGTGCTCAGTTCTAAATGGGACATGTGTAGCTCACCCTTCCTCTCTCCCCAAAGCTCAGGCATCAAGGACGTAAAGGGGGACAGAAAGATTCTAATGGCCAGAGGTAGTAGATGACTTTAGTGAAGCAGTAGTTGTTAAACATAACAGTGCAACATCTGGGATTGCATGCATAAGACCCCTGTAATATCAAGCTAGCCAAAATTAGAGCAGGGGTTTATAAAGTACCAACTCTAGATGAGGAGGTTTTAGCAAGTGATAGCTAGTGAAGAAGGAAGAATGTTTTCTTTAACCCTGAGGGCTACCCATGGTCTTGGCCATTTCATTTCAACAGAATGAAAAGAGGACAATTAAATAGTATCTACAGTTCATACACTTATGCAAATATAGGATGCACTAAGTGGACTTAGTGGGCATTTATATAAAAAAGAGCAAGACCCTCAAGTTAAAAATAAATTGTTCAGATTTGTTAGGAATTAGAGGAGGAAATGAAATATGGATTTGATGAAAACACCTTATACACAAGTTTGAATATTAATAAACTAATATATAAAGTAAAAACTATCATGAGAAAATAGTTCCAAAGCAATCTATCTCTATGTCTATCTCTATATCTATACCTATACCTGTACCTATATCTATATCTATATCTATATCTATATCTATATCTATATCTATATCTATATCTATATCTATATCTATATCTATATCTATATCTATATCTATATCTATCTATATTTATATCTATCTATATCATCGGTATCTAATCTATATCTATATCTGTCATTGTTCAAGTCTTTGAGTCACATGTGTTCATATTCCACAAGCCGTTCTTCCCTTCTTGGCTCAGCTCCAGGACTTGTCTCCTCCTTACAGTCTCTAGGCGTTGCTCCTGAAAGAAGGGGGGAGGGAAAACCGCAGGAGATCACCCGTGGAAATGAAGGGACTCACACACTCAGAGAGTCAGGGAGCATAGAAACTCCGTTTATTTTCTGTCAGTGAGGTCTATATATTGAAGGCTACTGTGCTCTGTGCAAGAAAGTGGTGGGCAAGCAGAAGGGAGGAGTGAGCCACCTTGGTTCTAATCAGGGGGCTGCAGAGCTGCAGTTTGTGCAACAGGTAACTAGAGGTGTGACATTTTGCTCAATGCCTCCAGGGAAGGGGCCTGTAACTTTGCAGAGATAGGGCGAAGCAAGAATCATTGTAATATCCTGAATCTTCCTGCTACAGAAAACTCTGAATACCCACAGAGATATCAGATAAGTGGAGATGTTCTGGGACAGGTCCACATTGACCAAATCTTACATTGCACCCTTTTGTGTCATAGAGATGGGGGCAATACTTTTCCTTCTAGCTGCTTACTACTGACAGGGGGTGATGAAAAGGGGATTAATGAAACAAGAGGGTGTGATGCTTTACACCTGGGTGTTACTGTCATCAGCATGGAGGTGTTCACATGTCTGAAGGGAGAGTAAGTAAAGGTTGATTAAAACTGGTATGGGAGCCGGGCGTGGTGGTGCTCGCCTTTAATCCTAGCACTTGGGAGGCAGAGGCAGGTGGATCTCTGTGAGTTCAAGGCCAGCCTGGTCTACAGAGAGAGTTCCAGGCCAGCTGGGACTACAGGGAGACCCTGTCTTGAAAAGACCAAAAAAATAAATAAATAAATAAATAAATAAAATAAAATAATAAATAAATAAATAAAACTGGTATGGATGAATTGCTGGATATTGTATGGTCTTTCCTTGATTTGGCTGGTATTCCTTAAAAAACAAAATTCTCTGCACAAAACTAATAAAAATTAACATTTTCTCCCATAAGATACGTATTCCTAGGCCCTTGATAAAGATAGTGAATAATATGGAATGAGTTCTAGGTAAACTCAAATAATTTGGTTGTAGGTGGAAAGATAGTAATAGTTTTATAGGCTATGTTTCCATCTGAAATTAATAAAAATGAATCAACTGAAGAATTTTGAGCACAACTTAATATCTTAAAAAATGATTATTTCGGGCTGGAGAGATGGCCTAGCAGTTAAGAGGGCAGATGCTCTTGCAGAGGACCCAGGTTCGATCCCCAGCACCCACATGGTAGCTGAGAACCGTCCATAACTCCAATTCCAGGAGAACTCCAGTTCCAGGGGAATCTGAGACCCTCTTCTGACCTCCGCGGCATTGCACGACACGGGTGCACAAACCTACATGCAGACAGTACATTCATACACATAAAAAATAAATAAATAAATAAATAATTAAAAAATTATTATTTCTCCTGGTTAGTATAGAGTAGACTGTAGGGGTAAGGAACTGCTAAAATTGAAAACAAGGTGAAAGAATCCTCACAGAAGGATGATTCTAGCAGAAATTGTATGAAATGATTTACTATGTACAATTTACCTCTAGTTTTTTTTATTTTTTATTTTTTTGGTCTTTTCGAGACAGGGTCTCCCTGTAGCCCCAGCTGTCCTGGAACTGACTCTGTAGACCAGGCTAGCCTTGAACTCACAAAGATCTGCCTGCCTCTGCCTCCCAAGTACTAGGATTAAAGGCGTGTGCCACCACGCCTGGCTACCTCTACTCTTTTAAACATTTTTATTATTTTTATTTTTATTTGTAAAGGTTTTATGTGTGGATATAATTGCACATACATTGTGCAGTACCCACAGAAGCTAAAGAGGCCTTTGGTTGCACTGGACCTGGATTTACAGATTGTTGTTAACTTCCATGTCGATTCTGGGATTCAAAGCTGGGTCCGCTGCAAGAGCAGCAGGTGCTCTTAATTCCTGAGTCAGCACTCCACCTCCAAACTGCACTATTTATTAATAGATAACAACCAATAAAAGAGGGAATGTATACGCATGTTCTTTATCCTCTAGAGAAACATTTAACTGCTGTTTGCCTACTTTTAACTTCTCCAGAAAAACACCCAGTCTTCTCTATGATCTTTATGGTTAGTGCCAATCTTAGCTTTTATATTCAGATGAACCAAAGAAGTTTGTGACAATGATAGATAAATGATAATTTTGGCAGCACATTTCGTATTGTCATGTCTCCATTTGAGAATCATTTCTTCAAAGTATTAAGATAAGTTTCTCCTGATTTCACCATGGTTATATTAGAAAGCATTATACTAAGTAGCAGATATCATCAAATTCAATACTTAGGCAAGGATTTTTCAAACAAATATATAAGCCTATCATTACAGAGGAAATGAGCAATGGTTTTTAAAAAAGAAGTATGGGAAAGGTCTCAGTCACAAAATAATATTGGAAAACAACTTATGGTGATAGCAAGAAATGTCCAGTAGAGCTGAGTAGCAGAGTATGCACAGTGTTTAGCAATTTACTAGAAAGGGCTTTGTCCCACCGATGATTCACAAACACCACCACATACATAGAACTGGCTGCCTTTGCAGAGGACCAAAGATTGATTCCCAGTACCCACGTGGCAACTAACAACCATCTGTAACTCCAGTTCCATGGGATCTGGCACTTTTGTGTGACCTCTGTGGACATTCTATGACACAGTTACATTCACACATATGCAGGCAATATAATTATACATCTAGAATAAAAGTGATACAGAAAATGTTTTGAAATTGGGTGTGGGGGCACATGGCTTTAATCCCAGCACTTGAGAGTCAGATGCAAGTGAATTTCTATGAGATCATCATTGCCAGCCTTGTCTACAGATAGTTCCAGGCCAGCTGGGGCTACAATAGGGAAACCCTGTCTCAAAAGAATGCCAAAATAAATAAATAGATAAATAAATAAATAAATAAAAAATAATTTTAAAAGAAAACTAACTCAATGAAATGGAAAGCAAGCTATGGCTGGCTTTGTTAACAGCCAGACACACACACACACACACACACACACACACACACACACACACACATTGTTTTCC
>VZQC01014751.1:69557-133486 GCA_009823505.1 Rhizomys pruinosus | reverse complement strand
CCCACCCCCACCCCATCCCAGATCATGTATTCTGCCATAACTGTCTTGCATCTTTCTCTGTTTTTTTTTTTTTCCTTTTTTAGCTGTAAGTAATAATCCATGAGTACAAGCATGCTTCGTGCAAAACCAATCTACAGGCTGTTGTGTCCAAAACCCCACAGCCCCACCATCCAGTGGGGGGTGACATGTTGTACTGATTATTTATATCTGGTTGTACTTTCCTTTTGGATGCTTAAGTCCACACAGTTAGCCCAGATTAACCAAGGTTTTTGTTTTCTCAAAGTCAGTTGAGGATCTGGTCCTCAGGTGTTTCTCGGAGATTTTTTGGGGGGGAGGAGGGTGGGACCACCTTTCTCCTTTCAGCTTTTCATTTACCAGTTTTATCCACTCGAGGACAAAATCAGGTCTTGCTAGACCAGGCTTCATTTTCTGAAGCATGAGCAGACTTTCCTCTTTATAGACTGGACACTGGCTGAATTTCCATTAGTGGCTCCCCAAGATCTCCCTGAACAGGAAGACTGGTGACCCACATTTGCAGGACATTTCAAGAGATGCCCCCATGCAAAATCTACTAAGACTTGGTTGACCTCTGAGGGAAAGGAACAAAGTTATCCCTTAGGTCCCTTGGCCAAATTGGTATGGGCATTAAGTATGGTCGTTAAGCACCCAGAAAGGATAAGTTGCACCAGCCTATTACATTGCGCTTATATTAAAATTGTATCCTTTGGAAACAAACTGTATGTTATTTCCATATCATATTTCTTGATTCATATCTTTCCATTTTCATCCCATATTAATCTAAAAGATGCACACATACCCTCCATCATATACCAAAAACCCAAAGTCTAAAAATAAATATTAGGTCAGCTCTAGAACCTGTATAGCAATTCAGAATGCCAGAGCACAGTTGTCTTTAGTTGGTGAGGAATATAACATTAATATTGATCAGTTTGCCCCACAACCAGGCAGTTGTTACTAGCATAGACAGATGAGAGATACCATTCCTCTTTTGTTTTTTTTTGACATCGTGTTTCTCACTTAGCATAAAATCTTCTAGTTCTATCCATTTACCTACAAATTTCATGATGTCATCTTTCCTTACCACTGCATAGAACTCTTTTGTGTAGATGTACCACATTTTCTCTATTCACTCATCAGTTGAGGGGCACTTGTGTTGGTTTCAGCTCTTGGCTATTGTGAAGAGAGCAGCGATAAACATGGCTGTACATGTATCTCTGCATTAGGAAGAGACTGATGGATGTATTCCCAGAAGTGTTATGGTTGGGTCAGGTGGTAGGGTCATTCTGTGTCTTTTAAGGGTTCTCCATACTGCTTTCCACTGTGGTTGTACAAGTTTGCATTCCCATCAGCAGTGGATGAGTGTTCCCCTTTCCCCGCACCCTCTCCAGAATTTGGTATCATTTGTTTTCTTGATACTTGCCAGGCTTATTGGAGTGAGATGATATCTTAAAGTGGTTTTAATTTGCATTTCCTTAATTATTAACTGAAAATAAGTGGTAAGTTAATTGTAGAGCCTGTTAAGGGATTCATATAATAACAGCACAGGTGCTTTCAGATAAAAAGTAATATAACAATAATGTTGCTCAGCTTGCTTTTCAAATGGGGATTTGGTACTAACAACCACAAATAAAGGACAGCATTCATCATTAGTTTTTCTGGGACTGTGTCACTTCACTAAGCACAATGGATTCAAGTACCATCCATTTACCTGTAAAGATCATGATGTCATCTCTACTGCTGCATAGAATTCCGTTGTATAGATGTACCACATTTTTCTTATCCACTCTTCACTTGAGGGGCATTTGGGTTGTTTCCAGCTCTTAGCTATCGTGGAGAAGGCTGCAATAAAAATAGATGTGCATGTATCTTTGCTGTAGGATGAGTTTTGTGGGTATCTACACAGGAGTGGTATGACTGGTTCAGGTGGTAGGCTCATTTTGAATCTTTTAAGGCTTCTGCACAATGCTTTCCATAGTGGTTGTATGAGTATATACTCACACAAGGAGTGGATGAATGTTCCTCTTTCCATACAACCTCTCCAGCATTTGGTGTCTTTTCTTTTCTTGATCTTAGCCTGTCTTATGGGAGTGAGATGATAACTTAGTGTGGTTTTAATTTTCATTTCCTTAATTATTAATGATGTTGAACACTTTTTAAGATTTTTCTCTGCCATCTTTACTTCCTCACTAGTGAATTCTCTGTTCAGCTCTTTACTCCATCTTTTAAGTGGGTCATTTGTTTTCTTACTTCCTTGTTTTTTGAGTAATATATATATATATATATATATATATATGTATGCATATATATATTACTCATATATATATGTATATATATATTACTCATATATATGTGTATGTATATATGTAACATCATATATATATATATATATATATATGTAAATACATATATGATGTTAATGCTCTGTCAGATGTATCACTGGTGAAGGTTTTCTCTCACTCTGTGGGTTTTCTCTTCACTTCATTGATTGTTCCTTCCACTGTACAGAATCTTTTGAGTTTGATGAGGCTCCAGTTGTCTGCTGTTGACCTTATTTCCTGAGCAGCTGCTGTTTGATTTAGAAAGTTCTTTCCTATGTCCATGTCTTGTATGTTGCTGCCAACATTTTCTCTATCACTTCATAGTTTCAGGTTTCACGTTGAATTCTTTGATCCAGTTGGAGTTGATTTTTGCACAGGGTGAGAAGTAGGTGTTTAATTTTGCTCTTCTACAAATGGTGATCCACTTTTGCCAGCACCATTTGCTGGCAAATCTCCATGGAGATTTTTTGATCCTTTTTCAAATATGAGGTGGCTGAATTGTATGAGCTCAAGTTTGGATCTTCAATTTTGTTCCATTGGTCAACATTTTGGTTTTTGTGCCAGTCCCAGGCTGTCTTTTTTATCATAGCCTTATAATATAGTTTGAAGTCTGGTAAAATGATCCACCTTGTGGATCGTTTTGCTCAGGGTTGTTTTAGCTATTTGGGGACTTTGTTTGTCCATATGAATTTAAGGATTTGATTTCCAAGTCTGTGAAGATACTCATGGGAATTTTAATTGAGATTGAAGTGAATCTGTATATTAATTTTGGTAGAATGGACATTTTTACTATATTAAAATTTCCAATCAATGATTATGGGGGGTGTTTCAATCATTTGGTGCCATATACAATCTCCTTCTTCAGGGGTTTACATTTTTTGTTGTAGAGATCTTTGGTGTCTTTGGTTGGGTTTCTTCCCAGGCATTTTATTTATTTATTTATTTATTTATTTATTTATTTATTTATCTATTTATTTATTTATTGAAGCTATTGTAAGTGGGAAGGAATACAAGGAGAGCAATCAAACTGACACCCCCATGCTCCAAACCCCCATCAGAACTCATGCATTACATTATTCAAGCTAAGTCCTATCCAGTCAAGCTATTGAACCCAGATGACCTTCCACATAATTTCGTTTCCTGGAGTCTAGTTGGCACATCTAGAAATCTTGGGCAAGGCATAAAATTTCCTCACACAAACTTTTTCAATGAACATTTTAATGCTCATTAAAATGTTCTAATTCTATGTGTTATCAGAGTCTGCAAAAATATCTATCCAATGCCAATGATTTATCATAGTACATCTAAATACCTCCTTTAGAATTTGAAATTCTCTTTGAAGAAATTCAGTCTGTTCTAGAAAATTTATAAATCTCTGAATAAAAGTATGTAGCTTCTCCTGTGATTTTGTGTTTATGAGTGAGGATTTAAATCTTTTGACAGCTCTTAAGTCTCACCTTAGGCAAGATTTCCTTTCATGCAAAGAAATATCTAAGTTGGGTGGCTATACTTCCACTAAGCAGATAGCATTCAGCATAGTCCCGATTAGTTGTTTATTATAGTCTAGATAACATGAGTCTTAAGGAAAATAAATTCCCACAAAAATTTGTAATACTTTCACTGAAGGGCATATAAAGTGCCATAATTCTGATGTGGTTGACAAGGTTCATGTCAGTGTCTGCAGGAGGAACTTAGGTAAATATATCCCTGGAACATAGAATTTAACAAGCTAGATGATCTACATTTGAATTACTAGAATTTATTGGTCCTTCCAATATTGTGTGCTGGCTTCTGTGTTATTTAACTATTAGCAGCTTTCCTCTACAAACAAAATAATTATCTATTCATAGGAAATCTCTTCCAAGTTAAAACTGCATATTTTCTCTGCTGCTTCTCTGACGTGCACTGGACTGAAAAATCTTCCTGTATTCTCACTGCAGCTGTTAGTTTGCTTCTGTGGAACCTTATACTTAAGAATTTTCTCTGTCAGAAGAGCAACAATGAGACATCAGGAGTCACCCCTTGCCTTTAGCCTCATCCAAAGTATGCGAAAGATCATTTGCAATGTCTAATAATGAGTATGTGCAGATAACATTAGGAAATGAATTAATGTTTAACATTGGAATTTAGCATTTTGTTTTAAATTTAGGAGAAATTAAACTACTTTTATTTTAAGTGTATAATCTTTTGCTGAATAGATTTTAAATATGCTTTTTAGAAACAATATATTACATTTAAATGTTTGCATATATATACATACATATATATGTATGTGTGTATATATAACACAAATGCATGCCTGTGTGTGTGTGTGTGTGTGTGTGTCTGTCTGTCTGTCCATCTTTTTGAGGGTATGGGCCATGGTTCATGTGTGGAGGTCAGTTGAAAACATGTGGGAGTAGATTCACTCCACCATGTGAGTCCAGGGATTAGAACTCAGATAGACAGGCTTGACAATACCCACTGACATATTTTGCTGACCCCAGTATGTTCTTCTAATCTTATCATAAATATTGCCTTCTCCCCTAATGTCTCTGCATCCTAAGCTTACACTAATGAATCCTATGGATATCCATTCATTCTTATGTGTCTTACTTAGCCCTTTCTCAGTAGTGATCTAAAAGTGCCTATTTCCTACAATTATTCAGACATCCACCTTAAGCTTCTCTCTTACCTTTTCCATTTTTTCTATTATTCAAAGATTTCTTGTTATGTATCATTAATTAACTAATTAATTTGTGTATTTGTGTGTGCATGTGTGTGTATGTGTGTGTGTGTGTGTGTGTGTGTGTGTGTGTATGATACATGTGTGTATTCTAAGCTCTGTTCCTTGGGGCGCCTCCAAGGGGATCCCATTGAACCTATCTCCTACAGGATTGGTACAGCCTGGTGTGGGAGTATACTGTGCCTTTCCCATGTTGTCTTTTCGTCGTGTCCCTGGCATAGGGATTTCCCTTTTGTGGTTCAGTCACAAGATCTCTAACGACATCTTCACTATGTTAGTGGATGGTTTGCTTGCCTCCTTCCGATGCGTTTTTTTTTTTTTTTTTTTTTTTCTTTTTTTTTCAGTTTATTTTTTTTATTTTTATGGTGTATTGACTTGCCTAGGTTTCAGGTTTTCATTTTGTGTATGTATTGGATGTTGGAAGCCGAAGTTAGTCTTCTCTTTCTGTTTCTGAAGGTTCTCCAAAAGGAAGACCATTGGGATTCTTAGAATTCACTTGGCGTGGGGGGGGGGTATTGTCGCCTGGACTAGCCTACGCCCGTGGTAAACCTCGGGGGCCGGGGACGCCCGGAGATGGGTTTCACAGCGGCACCCTCTCCCAGCTGCCCCCCACCAGACCACGCCTATTGCTGTCAAGAGCTGTGTACCGGCCCTGGCGCATTATGGCATCTCCCCTGCGACCGCGGTTCCCCCCCACAAGTCCGGCCGGGAGCAGAGCAGAAGCAAACACGACACTCCGCTCACCCGAGCAAGCAGAAAATCTGTCAACGCTGGGCTGGGGACCCCGTAGATGGGTTAAGAGCGAGACCCTCGCCCAGCCGCCCATGGCCAGACCACCCCTAGAGCTGTAGAGCTGTTAACCTGCCCTGGCGCGTTATGGCGTCCTCCCAGAAAGAAAATTTTTCTTAATGAGTGAATTTGACCATCTTTTAGTATGTTTATTGGCCATATGTGTTTAAAAACATACATTCGGGATCCCAGGTTTTAAGAGCCAAGTGCTTATATGGCAAAAGTATTTCCCTAATTTTCAGTTTGCTTTTTCAATTCCTTACAGAAGTTCTTGGTTTTAACATCTGACTTACTACATTTCCCACTTTTGATTAGCATTTTTTTTAAGGTCCAAATACATAGAGAGTTTTATTCCAAAATGTCTGGTTATATAGACATCATGACTTAACTCCCAGGACCGTAGTCCTAACCTTTCAATCACTACACCCCACCCCATTGCTGTGGCCAGGGGATGTCCCATTTTGGTTAAATGCTACCCATAGTTAACTAAATTTTCCACATCGCACCCTTTAAAAATTTTAACTTATTTTTAGTTGTTCCCCTGAGAGGCAGGGGGAAGCCCATGGGTAGGCTAACCACAAAAGCAACTTGAATTTTGAAATAAGCCAGATGCGCAAGTCTGTTTTGAGTGCTGGGCAGTGGGGGGGCAGGTCAGACCTGAAACCTTTTTTCACACACTAAGGCTAATTAATAGCCAAAAAAAAAAAAAAAAAAAAACACCGCAACATGAGGGAACCAATTGTCAAGCATAAGCAATGAATGTAAGTAACATTCATGTAAAACCAATTTGCAAGTCGTGTGCCAAATAGCAACCCAATTTCCCCATAGCTCCACCATTCCTGGAGGGTGTATGTACATCATTGTTGATCAAATAAGAGTGGCTCCAGTCTATATTGCTGTAGTCTTCAGATTCACTCCCAAACTCTCGCACATCCCTTTACATTCTACACACACTCCTCTTCTAAGTTGTTCCACATGGCTTTGAGAAAGGGGCAAAATGGAGAAGCAAAACATCTACTTTCTCTGGTAGATGGTCATTTTTTTGGACTCTGATCTAGTTCAGGTTGTTTCCCTTGTGGGTTGGAACATTAACCAGGTACCTTTTTTCATCCTATAAAAAGACAACAATTAGATTAACAATTAATTTTTTTTTTTTTTTTTTTTTTTGTTAATATATGTAGTTTGTTGTTGGTATAGAAAACAGATTTTGGATGGTAATGTAATCCATGAACTGATATTTTCTGTTAAAGGAGTGACAATTGGTCTTAATTCTGGCTTATAACATCGGCTAATCCACTAGAGGACTAAGAGCTTGCAGCACCACTGTGAATTATGCCTCCAAGAAGAGAGAATTGCCATTAAGATTTGGGATATATGACATATGGTCTCACGGCTGACAAGTATCCGGCAGTGAGGTGGTGTCTGACGAGAGGAGGCTTTAGCTTGACTCAAGGAGACCAATATTTGTTATTTATGAGTTTAGTGGCCTTTGGTAACACTCTCTGGATGTCCAGAGACCACTTGTAACACTTGCAAGTGCGGGTCCTCAATATATCATTCCCATGCTTACACCAGGTCTTCACAAGAGGAGGGCCTACATACTGCCTCGTCTCTGCAGGTATCCCAGTTTAAGAGCAGGAGCCTTTTACTTTTGGGGGCTATGCGAATCACCTTGCCGAACTCTCCTTGGCAGAATAATCCATTTCCTGCTGATATAGAGCTCTCATGTATTAAATAATTTCTTAATTACAACTTATTAAGACTTTGTTATTATATTTGGTCTGAATAGAGAATGATCCTTTCACAGTTCCATATGTCTATCGAGTCAAATTAAAGAAAGTAGAGTTATACTGTTTCGATAAGAGATTAACCTAAAAACAGTTCTCTAATTTACAGTAGGAATGACGTCCATGTACCATCATGTGGTGCGTCTTTTTCCTATAAAAGGGAGAGGAAGGAAGGTTTCATGCTTGGCATCTGGAGGTAACTTGTTAAATGTTCAGATGGGCGAGCTCGCCAACGGGCAATTTCGGTCTATCCGGCAACCCAAAAGTGCTTACATTTTCAGGGCATTTAGATTGGTGTTTTTTACCTGTGAGAACATACAAATCTCCTCCCAGTGTTAGTGTCAAGATCTCAAAATTGAAAATTTTATCAAAAGGTTTGGAATACGAGTTTTCCATTTGTACCCAGAAAGGATTAACGCACATCTCTCCCTCTCCATTTTTTTTTATTTTTTTTATTTATTTCTGTATGTGTGTGAACGTACTGTCTGCATGTGAGGGTCTGTTCACCGTGTGTGCAGTGCCGGGAGGTCAGAAGAGGGTGTCGGATCCCCTGGAACTGGAGTGCTCCTGGAATTTGAGTTACAGACGGTTTTTAGTCGCTGTGTGAGTGATGGGGATCGAAACCCGGTCCTCTGCAAGACAGTCATTGCTCTTAAAACCACTAGGCCATCTCTCCAGGGCCCATCGCTTTGTTTTTTTTTTAATTTTTAGGGTTTTGACCTATGGATGCCTAAGTTGTATTACCATACCTATAAACAGGAACCAAAGCGTAGGTTTTCATTAAATTTACCCAAGTTGGTTATCATTGACTGTATGCTAATTATTTGGGAAGTAAACTTAAATTAATTCCTTTAAATTATCCCAAAGGTAAAAGAAAATGTTACAAAGGTGGGATACTGTATAACACAGAAATATATAGAGTCCATTTGTGTACCTTAACCCAAAGCTATTGTTGGAAATTCAATCAAATTATAAATATAAACAATTAACATTTTATATTCCCAATTAGTTCAATATAAGGAATTACCATTTCCACCAAAACCTTCAACCCAAATTTAACTAATATAGAACATTTTACAAGTCTTAAAAAAGTCCTATAATATAGGATGGACAAAGCTTGGCCAAAAGTTTGAAACTGCCAAAGTAAATTTCTATACCAATATACTACTTCTGTCTCTTTATTTTTATTATTATAATTTTTTTGGTCTTTTTTTTTTTTAGACAGGGTTCTCCTGTTAGACACTTGTTCTTTTAAACTATAGACTAGACTATGACTTCAGAGAAATCAAGTTCCATTAACTTGATACTGTTTATTGTAATTTCTGTATAAATCTCCTACTGAATAACTCTCTCTATAATAATATATTTTCTTTTTAATAACACCTATTTAAAAACTGCATAACCATACAGAGGGATTTTTAATGACTAGCTTCCTCAAGGTTCTTGAGAGATTTGCCTCTCTCAGGCCTGGCTATGAAACCGTGCTTAAAGATTTTTTCATCTTTAGCTTACCTAAAAAATTTTCTTTCATACAGTTGCTTATTGCCATTAGTTTATTTAACAAGACTGGCTATGATTGCTCGCATGAGAATTGTTACCATAGAAGTTGGTTATTTTGTAGTTAAGGAACAATTCCCAAGTCCACCTTGATTTTTTTTTTTTTTTTTTTTTTTGTGTGGGAGCTTCTAGGAAGCTTCCTTTGTCACGAGCAGGTCCTGCTAAGGGAAGAGGAACACAGTGCCCACTTTGCAGACACTGTGGGGAGCTGGCCCCTCAGTGCAGAGACCAAGCAGGCTACTTCCTGTAGCCCAACCTAAGTAGTAACTCCAACTTAGGCTCTTAGCATGGACCCACGAGACATGTGTTCCACTCTTGGCCGTGACTTCCCACCTTCCCAGAGCTGGGACAGGAATTTCACTCACAACACCAGATACCCAGGTTGGTGGTCTGCAAAGGGAACTTTTTTCCAACCCACTGGCCACCCAAATGAAATGCAGGCCTGAACACCAGCTACCCAGATTGGTGGTCTGCACTAGAATCTTTTTCCAAACCACTGGCCATCCAAACAAAATGCAGGCTTGCCTTAGCCAGTATATGCGCAATAATTTAAAAAAGATGGTGGCCTGGAATTCCATAATGATGTTAATGTGAATTCACATTTTTTTTAATTTTAAAAATTTTTATATTTTATATATATATATATTTATTCCCAAAGACCCCAAAACTTACTAACACTTCAATAGTATGAAAACCTGGTTGTATCTTTGTTTCAGATATTGATAGGGTGTAACCAGTAGGTGGCAGTGTAGATACATTAAGATGTTCAATGAATTTTTTAAATTTTTAATAGATAATCCATAACCTTTGTTGAAATTGAATTATGTGTTGGCTGTTTAATATAAATCTGCGTCTTGAGAAGGAAGGGTTAAGTTCCAACTCAGAGGCAATGTTTTTACTGGTATCATAGCTGTTAACATTAAAATATACTTAGAACACAAGTACACAAATCCATACACATGTGTGTGCACATATACATACATACATTCATACATACATACATACATAATAAAGAAATTTGATTAGCATTTCTTAAGGAAATCTCTGCCATTTCCAAGGTCCTGAATACATTCCATTTTGTTTTCTCTTAGAAGCTTAATATTATTTTTTATTGAGATTTTGTGCATTTTATATAACATTTCTTAATCAAATTTAGATCCATTCCCCCTTCCTTGCCCCCCTACCTCACTAGAGTTCATGCATTCTGCCATATATGTCATTCATCTTTTTCTCAGTCTTTTTAAAAATTTTTGATGCAGGAGTTTACTGTTTTGGGCAGAAGTTTACTGTTTTAGTCAGTTATTTGACCCAGTCTTTGTTGTTGTTGCTGTTTCTTCCAATTGTATTGCTCCAAAATATGCATATATACATGCCACACATATACCAAAATTGTGACATCTGAAAATAAACTATTGGTTAATTCCAAAACATGTTTAAGGATTCACATGTTGAGAGTAGAGTTATATGCAGCTAATAAAAAATATTACTTTACATTCTTACATTACATAGCAAGTTGATGTGTAACATCAGGTATTATATTTACTAAAAAAGAAAGAAAAGATTATTCAGTTTGCCTTACAAATAGAGATTTGGTGTGAGCATCCACAAATGAGGGACACCATATGTCATTTGTTTTTCTGGGATGTGTTATTTTGCTTAGCCTAATAGCTTCTAGTTCCATCCATTGACCTGCAAAGTTCATAATGTCATCTTTCTTTACCACTGCATAGAATGCTATTGTGTAGATGTACCACATGTTCTTTATCCACTCATTGGTGGAAGGGCACTTGGCTTGCTTCCAGCTTTTCACTATTGTGAAGAGAGCTGCAATAGACATAGAAGTGCATGGATCTCTGCAGTAGGATGAGTCTTGTGGGTATATACTCAGGTATGGTATGACTGGGTCAGGTGGTAGGTTCATTTTGAGTCCTTTAAGAGTTCTCCACACTGCTTTCCATAGGGGTTGCATGAGTTTATATTCCCACCAGCAGTGGATGACTGTTCCTTTTTCCCTACAACCTCTCCAGCAATTGGTATCTTTTGTTATTTATTTATTTATTTATTTATTTATTTATTTATTTATTTTTGCCACCACGCCAGCTTAAAGATGGTTCTTAGCCACCATGTGGGTGCTGGGAATTGAACCTGGGTCCTATGCAAGAGCAGTCGGAGCTCTTAACCTCTGAGTAATCTCTCCAGCCCATCTTTTGTTTTCTTGATTGCCAGTTTTTTAAAGAGTAAGATGAAATCTTAAATTCGTTTTAATTTGCATTTCCTTAATTACTTGCAACGTTGAACTCTTTTTAAGATGTTTATCAGCCATCTTTACTTCTTCATTTGTGAAGTCTCTGTTCAGCTCTTGACTCCATTTTTTGTGTGGGTCATTTGGTTTCTTGCTCCTTTGTTTTTTGAGGTAGTTTATATACTCTGGATGTTAATGCTCTATCAGATGTATCACTGGTGAAGGTTTCCTCTCATTCTGAAGGTTTTCTCTTCACTTCTTTGTTTCTTTTGCTGTACAGAAGCTTTTGAGTTTAATGAGTTCCCACTTCTCAATTGTTTACTTTGTTTCCTGCTCAGCTGCTTTCTGATATAGAAAGTCTTTTCCTACACTTATGTTTTGTAGGCTACTGCCATGTTTTCTTCTATCATTTTCCAACTTTCCAGTTTCACATTGAAGTCTTTGATTCATTTGGAGTTGATTTTTGTACAGGGTGAGAGGTAGGGGTTTAATTTTATTCTTGTACAAGTGGTGATCCAGTTATGCCAACACCATTTGCTGAAGATGCTGTCTTTCCTCCACTGAGTCTTCTTGGGCCCTTTGTCAAATATGAGGTGGCTGAAATTGCATGTGCTCAAGTTGGATCTTGAATTTGTTCCATTGATCTATGGGCTCTGTTTTTGTGCCAGTACCAGGTTGTTTTTATGACTATAGCCCTGTAATATAGTTTGAAGTCTGGTACAGTGATCTGCCCTGCATTGCTCTTTTTGCTCAGGGTTGCTTTGGCTATCTGGGGTCTTTTGATTTTCCATGTGAACTTTAGGATGTATTTTTCTAGGTCTGTGAAGAACCTCATGGGATTTTAAGTGGAATTGCATTGAATCTGTAGATTACTTTGGGCAGGATGGTCATTTTTACTATATTAATTCTTCTAATCCATGAGCATGGGAGGTCCTTCCATCTTCTGGTGTCTTCTTCAATCTTCTTCAGGAATTTAAAATTTTCATAGTAGAGAGTTTTAGTGTCTTTGGTCAAGTTTGTTCCTAGAATTTTTTTTTTTGAGGCTATTGTGAATAAGAAGGTTTCCTTGTATTCCTTCTTCAATTGCTTGTTATTGGTATAAAGAAAGGCTACCAATTTTTCTAGGTTAATTTTGTATCCCCCTACTTTACTGAAACTGTTAATTGTTTCTAGTCATTTTCTATTGGATTTTTGGCATCCCTTAGGTAAAGTATCATGTCATCTGAAAAAAGGATAGTTTGACTTCCTCTTTTCCAATCAGTACTCCTTTAATTTCCTTCTCTTGTCTTATTGCTCTAGTGAGCATTTCAAGCACTATCTTGAAAAGGAGTGGGTATAGGGGGCAGCCTTGCCTGGTTCCTGACTTTAAGGGGGAATGCTTCTAGTTTTTCCCCATTTAGAATTATGTTGGATGTGGGTTTGTTGTATATGGATTTAATTATGTTGAGGAATGTTCCCTCCAGGCCAATTCCCTCTAGGACTTTAAACAAGAAGAAATGTTGAATTTTGTCAAAGGCCTTTTCCACATTGATTGAGATAACCATGTGGTTTTTGTCTTTCAGTCTATTTATGTGCTTTATGCCATTCATTGATTTATGTATGTTCAACCATCCCTGGATCTCTGATATGAATTCGACTTGGTCATGATGATCTTTTTGATGTGTGTCTGCAGTTTGCAAGTATTTTGTTGAGAATTTTTACATCTATGTTCATTAATGAAATAGGTCTATAGTTTTCTTTTTTGGTTGTATCTTTGCCTAGTTTTGGTATTAGAGTGATGTTGGTTTCATAGAAGGAATTTGGGAGGTTTCTTTCTGTTTCTATCCTTTTAAATAATTTGAGTAGTAATAATTCTATGACATTTAAGGAGTACCTACAAAAAATTGTAGGTACTCCTTAAATGTCATAGAATTCTGCAGTGAGCGGCTGAAGAGATGGCTCAGTGGTTAAGAGCACCGACTGCTCTTGCAGAGGACCTGGGTTTGATTCCCAGCACCCGCATGGCAGCTAAGAACCATCTTTAGGTTGGGTATGGTGGCACACACCTTTAATCCTGGCACTCAGGAAGCAGTGGCAGGTGGATCTCTGTGAGTTCAAGGCCAGCCTGGTCTACAGAGTGATTTCCAGGCCAGCTGGGGCTATAGAGAGACCCTGTCTCAAAAACAAACAAACAAACAAACAAACCCCAAAATCAAAAACAAACAAACAAAAAGAATTCTGCAGTAAATCCATCTGGGCCTGGGCTTTTTTTAGTTGGGATTTTTTTTATTACTCTTTCAATTTCCTCATGAAATATGGATCTGTTTAGGGTGTGTAGCTCTTCTTGGTTAAGCTTTGGTGATTTCCAAATATGAGATATTCATCTATTTCTCTTTGGTTTTGAAATTTAGTAGAGGGTTTTTTTTTATCTCTTTTTTTTATTTTTAATTTTTTATGTTTGACCTATAGATGCCTAAGTTGTATTACACATATCCTATAAAAGGAACCAAGGCGTAGGTTTCATCAAATTTACCCAAACTGTTTTTCATTGACTGTATGCTATTTTATTGGGAAGTAAACTTTAAACTTAATTCCTCTTAGTTAAATATCTCCTACAACTTAAAAGAAAATGTTACAAGGTGATTACTGTATAACACAGAAAATATAGAGATCATTTGTGTACCTTAAACCCCAAAGTTATTGTTGGAAATTCAATACAAATTAAACATAAAACAATTAACATTTTATATTCCCAATTTAGTTCAAATGTATTACCATTTCCACCAAAACCTTCAACACAAATTTAACTAATATAGACATTTTACTAAGTCTTAAAATACTTATAATATGTAGGACAAAGCTGTGCAGCAGATAGTGAATACCTGCCAAAATAATTTTTAACCAAATATACTACTCAATGTTTTTTTAAAAAAAATTCTTTTGTTGGTCTTTTTTTTTTTTAGCAGAAGTCTCCTTGTAGACACTTTGTTCTTTAAAACTAATGACTAGACTATGACTTCAGAGAAATCAATGTCCATTAACTTATATGTTATTTTGTATTTCTGTATAAATCTCTACTGAAATACTTCTCTCTATAAATATATGTTATTTTTAAATACACCATTTTAAACTGCAAACCATCACAAGTGGATTTTAATGACTATCTTCCTCCAAGGTCTTGGAGATGCCTTCTCCAGGCCTGGATGAAAACCTGCTTTAAAGATTTTTCAATATCTAGCTCTTAATTAAAATTTTCTTTCACAAGTTCTTTATGCCCTTAGCTTAATTAAAGACTGGCTATATGCCCCATGAGAATTGTTACCATAGCAGTTGGTTATTTTGTAGTTAAGGAACAATCCATTACCATCTTGATTTTTTTTTTTTTTTTTTTTTTTGTGTGGGAGCTTCTAGGAAACTTCCTTTGTCACGAGCAGGTCCTGCTAAGGGAAGAGGAACACAATCCCACTTTCAGGACACTGTGGGAGCTGGCCCTCAGGGCAGAGACAAGCAGGCTACTTCCTGTAGCCCAACCTAAGTAGTAACTCAACTTAGGCTCTTTAGATGGACCCACGGACAGTGTTCCACTCTTGGCCTGTGATTTCCCCCTTCCCAGAAGCTGGGACAGGAATTTCACTCCACAACACCAGATACCAGATGTTGGTGGTCTGCAAAGGGAACTTTTTTCCAACCCACTGGCCACCCAAATGAAATGCAGGCCTGAACACCAGCTTCCAGATTGGTGGTCTGCACTGAATCTTTTTCCAAACCACTGGCCATCCAAACAAAATGCAGGCTTGCCTTACATTTATGCGCAATAATTTAAAAAAAGGTGGAAAAAAATAAAAATCACATTTTTTTTAATTTAAAAATTTTTATATTTATATATATATTATTTATTCCCAAAGACCCAAAACTTACTAACACTTTAATAGTATGAAAACCTTGTTGTATCTTTGTTTCAGATATTGATAGGGTGTAACCAGTAGGGGGCAGTAGATACAATGATCAATGAATAAATAAAAATAGATAATCCATAACCAATCCTTGTTGAAATTGATTATAGAGGGCTGTAAAATAAATCTGCGTCTTGAGAAGGAAGGGTTAAGTTCCAACTCAGAGGCAATGTTTTTACTGGTATCATAGCTGTTTACATTAAAATATACTTAGAACACAAGTACCACAACACATACACATGGTGTGTGCACATATACATACATACATTCATACATACATACATACATAATAAAGAAATTTGATTAGCATTTCTTAAGGAAATCTCTGCCATTTCCAAGGTCCTGAATACATTCCATTTTGTTTTCTCTTAGAGCTTAATATTATTTTTATTGAGATTTTGTGGCATTTTATATATAACATTTCTTAATCAAATTTAGATCCATTCCACCTTCCTTGCCCCCCTACTCACTAGAGTTCATGCATTCTGCCATATATGTCATTCATCTTTTTCTCAGTCTTTTTAAAAATTTTTGATGCAGAGGTTTACTGTTTTGGGGCAGAAGTTTATTCTGTTTTAGTCAGTTATTTGACCCAGTCTTGTTGTTGTTTGCTGTTTCTTCCATTGTATTGCTCCAAAATATGCATATATACATGCCACACATATACCAAAATGTGACATCTGAAAATAAACTATGGTTAATTCCAAAACATGTTTAAGGATTCACATGTTGAGAGTAGAGTTATATGCAGCTAATAAAAAATATTACTTACTTCTTACATTACATAGCAAGTTGATGAGTAACATCAGGTATTATATTACTTAAAAAAGAAAGAAAAGATTATTCAGTTTGCCTTACAAATAGAGATTTGGTGTGAGCATCCACAAATGAGGGACACCATATGTCATTTGTTTTTTCTGGGATGTGTTATTTTTGCTTAGCCTAATAGCTTCTAGTTCCATCCATTGACCTGCAAAGTTCATAATGTTCATCTTTCTTTACCACTGCATAGAATGCATTGTGTAGATGTACCACATGTTCTTTATCCACTCATTGGTGGAAGGGCACTTGGCTTGCTTCCAGCTTTTCACTATTGTGAAGAGAGCTGCAATAGACATAGAAGTGCATGGATCTCTGCAGTAGGATGAGTCTTGTGGGTATATAACTCAGGTATGGTTATGGACTGGGTCAGGTGGTAGGTTCATTTTGAGTCCTTTAAGAGTTCCACACTGCTTTCCATAGGGGTTGCATGAGTTTATATTCCCACCAGCAGTGGATTGAATGTTCCTCTTTCCCTACAACCTCCTCCAGCAATTGGTATCTTTTGTATTTATTTATTTATTTATTTAATTTATTTTTGCCACCACGCCAGCTTAAAGATGGTTCTTAGCCACCATGTGGGTGCTGGGAATTGAACCTGGGTCCTATTGCAAGAAGCAGTCGGATCAGAAGAGGGTCTCGGATTCCCCTGGAACTGGAGTTCTCCTGGAATTGGAGTTACAGACGGTTCTTAGCCGCCATGTGGGTGCTGGGGATCGAACCCGGGTCCTCTGCAAGAGCGTCGGTGCTCTTAACCGCTAGGCTATCTCTCCAGCCCCCACTCTATACATTTTTAAAAGTGGGATATGAAAGACTATTGTCTTCTTTCTTTCAGGTATATTGGTATGTGCTTTTATATTAAGTTGGTTACATGTACAGCTAACATCATAATTGTTTTGTAAATTGATTTTATCACGATAATGATTTTCTTTCTCTGACTTTAGCTTTTGCTTAAATTCTGCCTTGTCTGATGTAAGTAATCATAATGTTGTCTTTGGATAGTTAATGTCCATGAATTCTCATGGATTGCCTATTTAGTAGAATATGTTCATTTCTCTGCTAGAGTCTGAATGTTGGTTCTCTCACTAATTGGTCAGGACCTCTAGTGCTGTGATGAGTAGAATAGCTGGAATTATTAACCTTGGCTTATTTATGATCTTAGAGGTAAAATTTTAATTTATTTTTAGTTGTTTGCTTGCTTTTGTCCATATTGTAAAATATTTTTATAGGTATTGATTTTTATAATTTTGATTATGACATCTGTATCTATGCTGGCTAGGCATATTTTTCTTATCATATTCTCTAATGTTTTGAGTGGCAGATTAAAAATTAGTTTCTGAGTGTTCAAAAAAATTTACTTGATTCTTCATTACTTTCATAATGGTATTGAGTATTGGAGTATTTATAGGTGTGAAGAAAGGAGTGTCTTATCCTCATGAATGCATTTACTCTCATTATAAAGACACCCAAGAGAGTTTCCTTGCCAAGATTTAGCCAGCTAGCAGCACTTGTGAAATAGAAGGAGAGCCCTGATCAGACATAAACTCCGCTGATCTCCTTGATCTTGGATATATTGCTCTTACGAGTTTTATGAAATGAAAACCTTTAAGATTTACCCATGTGTCTACATTTTTTATTGTTATTAAACTTTTTCCATAAGTCATACATCATTTCTCAATCGAATCTAGAGTCACTTCCATTCCCATGCCCCCCACCCCACCGGAGTCCCTGCACTCTGCCATACATGTCCTGCATCTTTTTCTGAGTCTGGTTTCCAGAGTTTATTTTCAGTTCTTTTGTTGTTGTTCTCTCCAACTTGTATTGCTTCAGTATATATGCATATATATAGTTATATATACATACACACACACATATATATAGTTATATATATATACATAAATACACATATCACTTGAATTGGAGGACTTTTTTTTTCCTAAAAGATGTCATGTTTTCCTTAAGTGCTCGAAGGTTCCTCCTTGGCAAGCCCAAACAACCATCAATCCTACACTTGTGCTCCACATTGGGGTCTTTCCCTCCTATGGTCCCCCAAATGAAGTCCAGTACTGGCCTCAATGATACAGCCCAGGTAGCCCAACAATGGCAGTCTATATTCTGATGAAACTGAAATCCCCTTACCTGCTTAGTCCACAAGCTGGGTATCTCAGTAGTCCCTATCTGGCATTGAAGGTTTGGAGGATTCTTGGAGAGACATGAGTCTTCAGTCCATATTGGAAGGTTAAAAAGCTGTGTCTCATATCTTTGAGGAGTGCCAAAAGCAGTGACAGCCACAGAATAGATGCACTTGCCAGTAAGAATTGAAGACAGACCAAACAACACTGCTCTCTCTTTTTTCTTTTTTCTTTTTACTAAGATCTCAAGTTTTATGTCTGCAGTACACTTTCTCTGGTCTTACTGATTATTTTTTTCTGGTTGTAATTTCCTTTTGGATGCTTAAGGTCACACAGTTAGCCCAGATTACCAAGGTTTTTGTTTTCTCAAGGTCAGTTGAGGATCTGGTCCTCAGGGGTCTCTTGGGGTTTTTTTGGGGGGGAGGAGAGTGGGACCACCTTGCTCCTTTCAGCTTTTCATTTACCAGTTCCATCCCCTCGAGGACAAAATCAGGTCTTGCCAGACCAGGCTTCCTTTTCTGAAGCATGAGCAGACATTCCTCTTTATAGACTGGACACTGGCTGAAGTCCCATTAGTGGCTCTCCAAGACCTCCCTGAACAGGCAGAGTGGTGACCCGCATTTGCAGGACATTTCAAGAGATGCCCCCATGCATAATCCCCTAAGACTTAGTTGACCTCTGAGGGCAAGGAATAAAGTTATCTCTTAGGTCCTTTGGCCAAATTGATATGGATGTTAAGTATGGTTGTTAAGCACCCAGAAAGGCTAAGTTGCACCAGCCTGTTACATTGCACCTATATTAAAATTGTATCCTTTGGAAACAAACTGTATGTTATTTCCATATCATATTTCTTGATTTGCATCTTTCCATTTTAATCCCATATTATTCTAAAAGATGCACACATACCCTCCATCATATATAAAAAATCCAAGGTCTGAAAATAAATGTTAGGTCTACTCTAGAACCTATTTAGGGATTCACAATACAAGAGCAGAGTTGTCTTTAGGTCATAATTCTACTTATTTTCGTAATCTATTTAGCTAATGGGCTAGTACTTTTCTGGGTGTTTGGGAAGATAAGTAAGACAATTTCTGTGGATTTCCTTATTCTTATGATGTTTCAAATGCAAAAGAACATAGACAGGTAGAATGAACAATCACAGAGGTACTGGATGGCTTCAGGTGTCAACATGATATACCTGGGTGGAGGGAACCTCAATTGAGGAATTTCCACATTGGATTGTCCTGTGGCCATGTCTGTGGGGCATTAACATTGTCTTGATTGTTCAGTGATTGGGAGGGCCCAATCACTGAAGGTAGGTAGTGCCACCTCCAGGCTGGTGATACTGTGCTATATTGCAGGAACCCTCCGGGCCAGCTGGTGGAGTTGCAAGGCCCTGACCAGGAAGAGGTGAGTAGATTATGGTGCACCGAACTGCATCCAGGAGCTGAGTGAACACCAGGGAAGACACGAGCACCTGCCAGCTCCTTTATTGTGGGAAAGACAAGGATTTTTATTTATTTTATTTTTTTTATGTGTATGAGTGTACTGTCTGCATGTAGGGTGGTGCACCTGTGTCGTGCAATGCCACAGAGGTCAGAAGAGGGTGTCAGATTCCCCTGGAACTGGAGTTAAAGATGGTTCTTAGCTGCCATGTGGGTGCTGGGAATCGAACCTGAGTCCTCTGCAAGAGCAGTTGGTGCTCTTAATTGCTGAGCCATTTCTCCAGCTCCAAGACAAGGATTTTTTTTTTTTTTTGGTCTTTTTGAGACAGGGTCTCCCTGTAGCCCCAGCTGTCCTGGAACACACTCTGTAGACCAGGCTGGCCTTGAACTCNAAAAGACAGAAAGTAAAAAAAAAAAAAAAAAGAGCACAGTTGTTTTGCCTGTCTTACTGGCAAGTGCAGCTACTCTATTGCTGCCACTTCTTTTGCCATCCTTCAAAGACACAAGACACAGCTTTTCAACCTTCCAATATGGACTGAAGACTCATGTCTCTCCAAGAATCCTCCAAACCTTCAGTGCCAGATGGAGACTGCTGAGACATCCAACTTGTGGACTGAGCTACTACTGGGTTTTCAGCCTCTTCAGAGTATAGACTGCCATTGTTGGACAACCCAGGCTGTATCACTGAGACCAATACAGGAAGATCAAGACGGGATGTGGTGCTTACTGGACCTCATTTGGTGACCATGGGAAGGGAAAACCCTAGTACGGAACACAAGGGCAGAACTGATGGTGGTTTGGGCTTGCCAAGGAGGAGACTTCAAACATGACATCTTTCAACATAATAAAGAAAAAAAATCATAAGCTGAGATGCTAAAACCTATGATATATGTGGCATGCATATGTGCATATGTTGGAGTGATACAAGTTGGAAGGAATAACAGCAACAACAACAACAACAAAAAGAGTGGGTCAAAGAACTGACTGAAATGGTGAACTTCTGCATCGAAAATTTTAAGAGAGATTGAGAAAGGAGGAAAAACATATTTGGCAGAATGCGTGAGCTCTGGGGGGGTGGGGGGCAAGGAAGGGCACACGGGTCTAGATTTGATTGGAAATTTTCTTTGAAATGCACAATGCTTCAATGAAAATTGACTTTGAAAAAAAGTTTCTTTTAAATGAAGTTTTGAAAGAACATTACTTTATTGCTTTTTTGGTTGCTGTGACCAAATACTTGACAAGAAGCAGCTTAAGGGAAGAAAGGTTTATTTGGTTTCACAGGTTAAAGAGGGATGCTGTCCATTATGAAGAGAAAGACGGCAGCAGGAGCGCGAGGTGGCTGGTCCCACTGGACATTCAGGAAGCAGAGTGGAGACAGGAAGTGGGGTCAGGTTACAGAGCCTCAAGGCCTGTCTTAGTGTCTCCCTTGACAAGGTTCTACCTCCTAAAGATTTCACAACTTCCAAAGCAGCACCAACATCTGGGAGCCAGGTGTTAAGACATGAGCTTATGGGGGAGGATTTCACATTCAAACCACAGCTGCCTATGGCAGCTCTTCCCGCTGCATGCCTCATTTCTCCTCTTTTATTTACATCCCATACCAGACACTGTAGAGAAATTGTCCATCAGACAGGACCTTCATGATGATTCTAGTGGGTTTGCACAGGCGGATTTGCCTCTGGAAGCTATTGCTACAAGGGGTTTAATTGCATTAAAAATTTAAAAAATCGACAGGCGGATCTTTGTGAGTTCAAGGCCAGCCTGGTCTACAGAGTGAGTTCCAGGACAGCTGGGGCTACAGGGAGACCCTGTCTTGAAAAGACCAAAAAAAAAAGTTTATNGATGGTTCTCAGCCACCATGTGGGTGCTGGGGATCAAACCTGGGTCTTCTGAAAGAGCAGTCGGCGTTCTTAACTGCTAGGCCATCTCTCCAGCCAGGATCATGATCTTTTTGATGTGGGTCTTTATATGGTTTGCAAGTAATTTGTTGAGAATTTTTGCATCTGAGTTCATTAATGAGATGGGTCTGTAGTTCTCTTTTTTGGTTGCATCTTTGTCTGGTTTTAGTATTAGAGTGATGCTGGCTTTATAGAAGGAATTTGGGAGATTTCCCTCTGCTTGTATCCTTCTGAACAGTTTTAGTAATAATGGTTGTAAGTCCTCTTTAAATGTTTTATAGAATTCTGCTGTGAAACCATCAGGACCTAGGATTTATTTTTTTTAGTTGGGAGGTCTCTTATTACATTTTCAATTTCTTCATATATTATGGGTCTGTTTAAGCTGTCAATCTCGTCTTGGTTTAGCTTTGGTGATTCTCCAGATTGTAGATATTCATCCATTTCACTTAGGTTTTAAAATTTAGTAGAGAATAGGTTTTTGAAGTATTCCCATGTGATTATCTGGATCTTTTTATTGTCTGTTGTGATATTTCCCCTTTCATCATGAATTCTATTGATTTGAAGTTGCGCTTTCTTTCTTTTGGTTGACTGGGCTAGGGGGTCTGTCTATTTTGTTTATTCTCTCAAAGAATCAACTTTTGGGTTCGTTGACTTTTTTGTTTTGTTTTCTTTGTTTCTATTTCATTGATTTCTGTTATTTCTTCCTCTCTGTTGCATTTAGGGTTTATTTGTTGTTGTCTTTCAAGTGATTTTAGCTGCAGTGTTAGCTCATTTACCTGTGCTCTTTCTATTTTCTTTTTTTTAATGTAGGCACCCATGGCTATAAACTTCCCTCTTAGGGCTGCTTTTAAAGTGTCCCATAGGTTTTGTTGTGTTGTACTGTCATTGTTGTTTAGTTCCAGGAATGCTTTTATTTCTTTCTTTATTTCCTCCTTGACTCATTCATTATTCAGGAGTGTGTTCTTTAGTCTCCATGTGTTCGTGTAGGTAGCAGAGCTTATCCTGGTGTTGATATTGAGCTTTATTGCACTATGGTCTTATAGAATGCATGAAATTATTTCAATTTTTTGTTTTTGTTGAGTATTTTCTGTGTCCAAGTTTGTGGTCAATTTTGGAGACTGTTCTGTGTGGTGCTGAGTAGAAAGTATATTCTCTGGTGCTTGGGTGGAATATTTGAAACATGTCTGTGAGGTCCATTTCCTGTATTGCATTGTTCAGTTCAGATGTCTTTCTGTTTATTCTTTGTCTGGTTGATCTGTCCAAAGGACTCAGTGAGGTATTGATGAGTGTACTGGGGTTAATCTGTTCCTTGATAGTCTGTAGAATTGTATTTATAAAGGTTGGTGCACCAGAGTTTAGTGCATATATATTCATGATTGTGAGGTCTTCATGGTTAATTTTCCCTTTGATAAGGATGTAATAGCCCTCTTTGTCTCTTCTAATTGCTTCTACATTGAAGTCTATTTTGTCTGATGTTAAAATAGCAACTCCTTCTTTCTTTTTGGTACCATTTGCTTGAAATATTTTTTCCATCCTTTCACTTTAAGTTGGTGCCTATCCTTGAAGGTGAGATGGGTTTCTTGTACACAGCATATCGATGGATTCTGTTTCCTAGTCCATTCTCCCAGTCTATGCCTTTTGATTGGGGAGTTTAGTCCATTAATATTTAAGGTTATAATTGAGAGGTGCGTGTTGCTTCCTTTCACCTTATTATCCATTTGCATTTTTCTTCTAGTTTTCTACTTCTGCATTTCTGCTTTTATTAATTTCTCTTTCAAGGTGCCCAAGGGTAGTTGCTCCTCTCCTCCATCCTTTGAATTGCTTCAAGTATTCTCTGAAGGGTTGGTTTTCTGCACATGTATTCTTTCATCTTGTTTATTTCATGGAAGATTTTTCTCTTTCCTTCACCTAGAATTGACATTTTTGCTGGGTACAGTAACCTGGGTTGGCATTTATTGTCGTTTAGCACTGGGGATGCTTTGGTCCACATTCTTCTTGCTTTCATACTTTACACTGAAAAGTCAGCTGTAATTCTGATAGGTTTCCCCTTATATGTAACTTGTTATTTTTCTCTTGTTGCTTTCAGAAATGTGTCTTTGTTTTGCACATCTAGCATTTTAACTATGATATGGTGAGGAGAGTTTCTTTTCTGGTCTAGTCTATTTGGTGTTCTATGTGCTTGTATTTGTATGGGTTTGTCTTTTTTTACTTTGGGAAGATTTTCATCTCGTATTCTATTGGCAACCTGATCAATGCCATTCTCTTGGGATTCTTCTCCTTCCTCTATCCCTATGATGCAGACATTTGATCTTTTCATAGTGTCCCACATTTCCCGGTTGTTCACTCTTGTGTATTTTGAAATTTTCATAGTCTATACTTGAGCTTTTTAGTTGTTCTGTGTTATCTTCTAGGTCTGATATTGTTTCTTCTGCTTCCTCCATTCTGCTTCTCAGGCTTTTTCCCATTCTTTCCTTTTGATTAGATGAGTGTACTATTTCCTTTTCCACTTCTTCATGTGTTTCCTTTACTATTTCCACTTCCTTTTGGAGCTTCTCAATCTTTTCTTGTAGCTCCTTGTTTCACTCATTGGTTTCCTTTTTCATTTCAGCATGGGATCTTTTCAGTGTTTCCACTTCCTTCTGGAGTTTGTCATTTTCTCCCTCTAGCTCTTTCCAAAGTTTGTCATTGTCTCCCTCTAGGTCCTTTCTGAGCTTTTCCTTCTCTCCCTTTAGTTCTATGATTTGTTGAATATATCTGTGATTGTTGTTCTATGATTTATGTCCTGGGTTACCTCCAGGGAGATCCCATTGTAGGAGTCCTCCATAGGCTCCATAGAGTTTGCTGTGGAGTTATTCTGCACTTTTCCCATATTATTCTTTTCTTATGCTCTTGGCATGTGGGTTGCCTTTTGCCTGTATCATGATGCAAATCTTGAATGTCTCTTAACCTTGTTGAAGGATTGCTTTCCTTGATTACTTCAGGTACCTTCATTGTATTCTCCTTATGTATGGAGTGTTGACTTGTCTAGGTTTCAGGCTTTCAATTTTGGTTATATATTGGAAGATATAGTTCACTCTTCCCTTTCTGTTCCACAAGAACTGGGTGGGTAACAACCCAGATGACACCTTCTGAGCACTGTATTCTCTCTGATGCCAGCCACTCTCTCCGGAGTTCCAGTTGGTGGTGGTGGGGGGGTTGAATTGCTTACCCTCCTCCCCAGCTGCTCGGGCAGCAGTTGCCCACAGCCTCTGTGTTTGAACTTCAGCTCCCAGCTCCCAGAATCCTCTGGGCCAACACTACTTCCTTTTTTATATTCCTTGTTTTATATTTTTTTAATCTTTTATTGAAGTTTTGTGCACTTTATACATCACTTCTCAGTTCAATCCAGACTTATCCCCCATGCCCCCTCCGCCACTCCCAAGTTCATGCATTCTGCCATACATGTCCTGTTTCCCTTCTGAGTCTTTTCAAAGTTTTTCCCCAAAGCAAATTATTTGGGGGGGGGAGAACTCCACTGCTTCAGTCAGTTCCCTGTCCCAGTTCTTTTGTTGTTGTTGTTGTTGTTGTTCCCTCCAATCTGTATTGTTTCAACATATGCATTTATATATGTAACATATGTACTACTACATAATGTTTCTTTTATGGTCAAGAAACACTTTCTATGGGAATCCCTTCTGAATGCTGTCATCTGAGTTGTTTTTCCTTCCTATACTCTTAGACTGGTATGTAGCACTCATTACACTGTATTTCAGTTTTTAGTTGTCTGTCATTTCACTATGCTGTGATATCTTACTCTTGGGTTGTGTCTTACTCATTTGGCAGATGTGTTACACAGTACTTGGCACATCATAATGGATCTTCAATAGCTAAATACTGTGGTNAGCTATTCATTTTATCTAGTTCATATTTGGTTTTATGTGCGCTTTACTTTTATTTATTGGTTGTCTTTTTTTTAATTTCTATTTTTAATTTATTTTATGTCGGCTTATGTGTATCAATTACTGTCTGCATGCAGGTTTGTGTACCCGCGTCGTGCAATTCATGCCGTGAGGTCAGAAGAGGGTCTCGGATTCCCCTGGAACTGGAGTTCTCCTGATTGGAGTTTCAGACTCGCTCTCGGCCCACCATGTGGGTGCTGGGATCGAACCCTGGGCGTCCTCTGTAGACCGTCAGCGTTCTTAACTGCTAGCCATCTCTCCCAGCCCCGGTTTGTCTTTTTTTAATTTGGGAAGATTTTCATCTTTATTCTTTGCAAACTCTATCAATCCATTCTCTTGGGATTCTTCTCTTCCTCTACCCTATGATTGCAGTTTGATCTTTCATAGTGTCCCACATTTCCCGTTGTTCACTCTTGTGTATTTTTAAATTTTCATAGTCTTATCTTGAGCTTTTAGTTGTTCTGTGTTATCTTCTAGTCTGATATTTTTTTCTGCTTCTCCATTCTGCTTCTTGCAGCTTTTTCCATTTTTTCCTTTGATTGATATGTTATTTCCTTTTTCAATTCTTCCTGTGTTTTCTTTACTATTTCCACTTCCTTTGGACTTCTCAATCTTTCTTGTAGCTCCTTGTTTCACTCCTTTTTCCTTTTTCATTTTGCATGGGATCTTTTCAGGTTTCCACTTCCTTCTGGAGTTTGTCATTTTTCCTCAGCTCTTCTGAGTGCACTCTGTTCTCAAGTTTGTCCTTGTCTCCCTCTAGGTCCTTTCTGAGCTTTTCTTCTCTCCCTTAGTTCATGATTTTTGATATATCTGTGATTGTTTTCTATGATTTGTGTCCGGTTTCTCCAGGAGATCTATTGTAGGGGTCCTCCACTGCGCTCTAGAGTTTGTGTGTGCTTTTCTCATATTTCTTTCTTTGCTCTTGGCATGTGGGTTGCCTTTTGCCTGTATCTGATGTGAATCTTGAATGCCTCTTACCTTGTTGAAGGATTGCTTTCTTGATTCTTCAGGTACCTTCTTGTATTTTCCTTATGTATGGAGTATTAGCTTGTCTAGGTTTCAGGCTTTCAATTTTGGTTTTATATTGGGATATAAAACACTTCCCTTTCTGTTCCACAAGAACTAGGTAGGAACAATCCAGATGATAACTTCTGAGCACTGTATTCCCTCTGCTGCTGGCCACTCTCTGGGGGGGGGTTGGTTGAGTTGTTTGCTTAGCCATGTGCTGACATCCTCTGCCACCTGGCACCAGCTGCCCGTGCCCTGTGTGCTGAGTTGAAACCTCATCTCCCCAGCTCCCAGAAATCTCTGTGCCAAAACTACTGGTCAGCAAGTTTGCCAGTGGTCTGGCACTATTGAGTCCTTTTTAAAGATAATAGTCTTTATTTGTTCTGATAAAACAGAGAGGGAACAAATAAACGATCTAACACCCAGCTAGAACACTTGAAAGACAACAGCAAATGATCCCTAAACCCAACATACAGGAAGAAATAAAAAAATCAGAGCAGAAATCAACAAAATAGAAACAAAGAAAACAATATATAAAATCAAGGAATCCAAAATCTGGTTCTTTGAAAAGAGAAACAAAATAGAGAGACTTCTAGCCCAATTAACAGAGAGAGAGAAAGAGAGAGAGAGAAAGAGAGAGAGAGAGAGAGAGAGAGAGAGAGAGAGAGAGAGAGAGAGAGAGACTCCAAATCAATAGTATTTGTAGTAAAGGGGGAGACATCACAACAGACAAGGAAAAGATACAGATGATCATACAGGAATACTTCAAAAACCTATACTCCACTAAATTTGAAAACCTAAGACAAATGGATTAATTTCCAATATCCTGGGAACCAGCAAAGCTTAACCATAAGAGATTGACAGATTAGGGGCTGGAGAGATGGCTCAGCAGTTAAGAGCACCTACTGATTTTTCAGAAGATCTGGGTTTGATTCTTAACACCCACATGGCAGCTAAGAACCGTCTTTAATTCCTGTTCTAGGGCAATCTGATTCCCTCTTCTGACCTCCTCAGCATTGCACGGCATGGGTGCACCAACCTACATGCAGACAGTACACTCATACACATAAAAAATAATAAATAAAAAATAGATTGACAGTACAAACAGACCTATAACATTTGAGGAAATTTAAGAGGTAATTAAAAACCTCCCAACTAAAAAAAGCCCAGGTTCAGATTGTTTCACAGCAGAATTCTATACAACATTTATAGAGGTCCTATAACCATTGCTACTCAAACTGTTCAGAAGGATACAGAGGGGATTCTCCCAAACTCCTTCTATGAAGCCAGCATCACTCTAATATCCAAACAAGGCAAAGATACAACTGAAAAAGAAAGCTATAGACCCATCTCATTAATGAACATAGATGCAAAAATTCTCAACAAAATATTTGCAAATCACATACATACCCACATTAAAAAGATCATCCATCATGATCAAGTTGGATTCATACCAGAGATGCAGGGATGGTTCAAGATGTGTGTATCAATAAATGTCATAAAACACATAAATGGACTGAAAGACAAAAACCACATGATCATCTCAATTGATGCATAAAAAAATCTTTGACGAGAGATCCAGAATCCCGTCAAGTTTAAAGTCCTAGAGGTAATTGGACTGAAGGGAACATTCCTCAACATGATCTAAGCCATATATAGCAAACCCACTGACAACATTATCCTAAATGGAGAAAAATTGGAAACATTTCCCTTAAAGGCAGGAACCCAGCAAGGCTGCCCCTGATAGCCACTCCACTCCTCTTCAACATAGTGGTTGAAACACTTGCTATGGTAATAAGATAAAAGAAGGAAATTAAAGGAGTACTAATTGGAAAAGAAGAAGTTAAGCTATCCCTTTTTGCAGATGATATGATAGTTTACCTAAGGAATGCTAAAAACTCCACCAGAAAAACTTCTAGAAATGATTAAGAGTTTCATTAAAGTGGTGGGATACAAAATAAACCTAGAAAAATCATTAGCCTTTCTTTACACCAACAATAAATAAGTGGAGAAGGAATATAAAAAGCCCTTGCCCATGTGTCTAGAGAGTGGTTAAGAGTGCTGATTGCTCTTGCAGAGGACCTGGGTTCAATTCCCAGCACCCACATGGCAGCTAAGAATCATCTTTAACTCCAGTTCCAGGGGAATCCAATGCCCTCTCTGACTTCTGCAGCATTACAGGACAAGGGTACCTACATGCAGACAGTACACTCGTACACATAAAAAACAATAGCCTCAAAAATAATACGATACCTGGGAACAAACCTAACCAAAGATACTAAAGACCTCTACAACAAAATTTTAAACCCTTGAAGAAGGAGATTGAAAAATGACATCAAAAGATGGAAATATTTCCCATGCACATGGATTAGAAAAATTAATATAGTAAAAATTTCCATTTTATCCAAATTGATATACAGATTCAATGCAATCCTAATAAAAATCCCCATGAACTTCTTCACAGACTTGGAAAAAAATCCTTAAATTAATATGGAAAAATAAAAGACCCCATATAGCTAAAGCAACCCTGAGTGAAAAATGCAATACAGGGGGGATTGCTCTACCAGACGTCAAGCTATATTACAGGGCCATAGTCATAAAGACAGCCTGGTACTGGCACAAAAACAGACCCATTGACCAATAGAACAAAATTTAAGATCCAAACTTGAGCTCATACAATTTCAGCCACCTTATATTTGACAAAGGGGAAAAAACCTTGATGGAGGAAGAATAGCTTCTTCAGCAGGTGGTGCTGGCAAAATTGGATCATCATCTGTAGAAGAACAATAGTAAACCCTTACCTCTCTGTACAAAAATCAACTGTAAGCCAAGCAAAGATCTCAACATGAAACCTGAAACCCTGAAGGTGATAGAAGAAAAACTTGGCATCAACCTACAAGACATAGGCATAGGAAAAGACTTTCTAAATCAGACAGCAGCTGCATAGGAAATAAGGTCAACAGTTAACAATTGGGACCTCATCAATCGCAAAAGCTTCTGTACAGCAAAAGAAACAATCAAGGAAGTGTAGAGAGAACCCACAGAGTGGGAGGAAATTTTCACCAGTGATACATCTGACAGAGCATTAATGTCAAGAATATATAAACTATTCATAAAACAAAGAAGTGCCTGGTGTGATGGCACACACCTTTAATCCTAGCACTTGGGAGGCAGAGGCAGGTGGATTGCTGTGAGTTCAAGGCCAGACTGGTCTACAGAGTGAATTCCAGGACAGCTGGGGCTACAGGGAGACCCTGTCTTGAAAAGACCAAAAAAAAAAAAAAAACACAAAGAATTAAGAAAACAAATGACCTACTCGATAGATGGAGTAAAGAGCTGAACAGAGACTTCACCAGTGAGGAATTAAAGATGGCTGAGAAACATCTTAAAATTGTTCAACATCATTAATAATTAAGAAAATGCGAATTAAAACTACTCTCAGATATCATCTTACTCCAATATGACTAGTTAAGTTCAAGAGAACAAAAGACACCAAATGCTGGAGAGGTTGTGGGAAAGGGGAACACTCATCCATTGCTGGTGGGAATGTAAACATGTACATCCATTAGGGAAAGCAGTGTGGCAAACTACATGACTCAGTCATACCACTCCTCGGTATATACCCACAAGACTCGTCCTACCACAGAGATACATGCACATCCATGTTTACTGCAGCTCTCTTCACAATAGTGAAGAGCTGGAACCAACCCAAGTGCCCCTCAACAGAAGAGTGGATAGAGAAAATGTGGTACATCTACACAATGGAATTCTATGCAGCAATAAAGAAAGATGACATCATGAACTTTGCAGGTAAATGGATGGAGCTGGAAGCCATTATGCTAAATAAAGTAACAGTCCCAGAAAAGTAAAATGGTGAATGGTTTCCCTCATTTGTGGACGCTAACACCAAATCCCCTGAAGAAAGGCAAGCTGAACAACATTATTATTATATTTCTGTTTATCCTAAGGCAACTATGTTGTTATAATGTAAATCTCTCAACAGGGTCTAGAATCCACCCACCACTTATTTTCAGACTCTGTAATTACTGTATATGGGTGGAGAGTATGTATCCATATTTTAGAGTAATATAAAATTAGTGGTGGAAAATGTGAATTCCTAAACATAAAAATAGATGGAGAGAAAGATAAAAGAGAGTTATGGCAGAATGCATGATCTGGGGAGGGGTGGGGGGAAGGGAAAAGGGAATATGCCTAAACTGAACCAAAAAATGTTGTCTGAAATACACAAAACATCAATAAAAGCACAAGAAAAGAAAAGAAAAAAGAATATTTCAGACATGTAGATAATGTATCTTGATTTTCCTCACTCCTCACCCTTCGAGTTCTTCAAGTATTTTAGATATTAGTTCCTTGCTAAATCTCTATGTTCAGAGTTCTAAGCTTAGAATTTCACTTGCATTTTAAGCTTTCCTAGGATTACAGTTTTTTATTTGGTGTCCCTTTTAAGGCTCTCAGAGTATCAGAAGTTGTGCTGGTGTTCATCGAGTGACCTGCTAGCTCAGACTCTCATTTTGTCAAACCTCATCTGAGAATCTCTTTTCTCTTTGCATCCAAATGTCTTTCTCCCCATATTGCTATTTAATTCTCCAAATGGCACTGGGACAGAACTTATATGAAATAATGTGCAAATGAATGTGCTCAGCTTGATGTGTAGTTAGCTTCTCTAGTGTACTATAACCTACCATTCTGAAATATTTGTCAAAATCTTGGATTTACAGAGAATTAGTTCAACGATTAGTGAACATGTGGCTTACATTGTATTTTGGTTCTTTGTAAGATCTGATTTATAAAACTGTTTTTTAAGAGTCTATTTATTTTCATTTTATTTATCTTTATTTTTAATTTTTATCCCTATGAGTGTATTGCCTGTGTGTATGCAAGTGCACGCATGTCATGCGATGTCCACAGAGGTCAGAAGAAGGCATCAGATCCCTTGGAACTGGAGTTATGAATGATTGTTAGCTGCCACGCGGGTACTGGGAACAAAACTTGGGTCCTCTGCAAGAGCAGCCAGTGCTCTAAGCTGTTGAACCATCTCTCCAACCTCCATTTATTTTAATTTATTTATATGGGTATTTTTCCTGAATGTATGTTATTCCACTACATGTGTGCCTTATGCCTGAAGCTAGAAGAAAGCATCAGATCCCCTGGAACTGGAGTTTCAGATGGATGTTAGCTCCATGCAGGTGCTGTGAACTGAACCCAGGTTATCTGGAAAAACAGTAAGTGCTCTTAAGCATTGAGTCATCTCTCCAGCCCTCATAAATTTAGTTTTTAAAAAGTTAAATTCCCTATTATTCATAACAGAAATGCATTTGTATGTACCTAGGTACCTAGGGTCAAAACAGTTTTCATGCAGCATGTGCTCTGAGTCCATGGAGGAGAATGGATATAGTGCAAGTGATCTTACAAGACTTCAGCCCTAATCAGAGGTAGGAAAAGTCCATCTGATTTGAGGTTAACATGTGTTATTTTCACTTGATTCCAGTGGTTGTCAACCAGAGCCAATATTCTCTGTGGGGACATTTGGAAATGTGTAGAGACAATTTGAGTTATTATAGTTATGGGGAGCTACTGGCAAAACACTATATTGCTTAGCATTATAATGCCATCAAATGTCCTGTAATGCATAACCCTCTTCTCGATAAGGCATTATTTACTCCAAAATATCAAATGTGCAAAGCTTGAGAACCCCCTGCTATAGTTTAGGTAAGTTACCCCACCAATGTTAATGTGTGGGAAGCTTGTTCTGAGGTAATGGTATCGAAAGGTGGGTGGACCTTAAAGAGCTGGTAGACCAGGCTGGCCTTGAACTCACAGAGTTCCTCCTGCCTCTGCCTCCCAAGTGCTGGGATTAAAGGCGTATGCCACCATGCCCAGCCTAAAATGGTTTTTATCTGCCATGTGGGTGATGGGAATCGAGCCTGGGTCCTCTGCAAGAGCAGTTGGTGCTCTTAACCACTGAGCCATCTCTCCAGCCTGACATGACTTGTTATAAAGCTAGTTTTGCTTCTTAGGCTTCCTCTCTCTTTTACCACGTGACCTCTCTTGGACACACTGTTACCATGTAGTGCTGTACAATATGAGGACCTCACTAGAAGGCAGTGCTGGGGTCCTGCTCTTGTACTTTCAGAACTCTCAGATAAATAAGCATTTTCCTTATACAACCTCAAGTGTTTGTTAGAGCAACACAAGATAGATTAAGACAGTTGCTCTGTTCAATCAACCGTTCACCTATTTTACTAACCTAGGCTAAAATTTACAGTGAGACAATATGTGATATAGCACATGGTGATTTTGTCCAAACAATATTTCAGAACACACAGAGAGAGAGAGAGAGAGAGAGAGAGAGAGAGAGAGAGAGAGAGAGAGACAGAGAGAGAGAATATGTAACTGCTAATTCTTGGTGTTGTTCCTGAAAGGGTCAGACTAGTGGATCTCAGGACAAACACTCTCTACTGAGCCTTCTCCTCCTCTTCCTCCTTACTCCCTACTCCCTGCTGGCAGTGTGCTGTTGAGTTCTGAGAACCAATCAAATGTGGTCAATGTGATTTGCTTTGATGTATTCCTGAGGCTAAAGGAATTGTTGAACTATGTGAGTGACAAACGCTTGAAGGCAAGGAATATTATAATTCACAAAGGGGAGAAGGAAACCAATTAGAGTTGATTAAAAACAAAGCACACATTGGGATTCTGGGCCCCAAATCACTCAGCAAGCTGATGTAGGCACAACAAGATCCAAACATACCAAAAATAAAGATGGACATGACTCTCTGTAGTTTATAAGTACACAGGGGAACATAGGGCATTGTGAAATAGGAGAACTTTTACAAATTCTGCTCCTTTGTGGTGATTTCTGTCTTATTGTTGTTTTTCCTTCTGCAACACAGCTGAAGAAAATGGAGCTTAATTTTGATCTATAGTGACTAGACACTGCTTTATCCCCAGAGAGAGCTATATTCTAATCCTAGCTGTACTCACACAAGCTATGTGCTCTTAAGGAAGCTATCCAGCTTCTTTTAATCTCAGGCCTTTAGGTGTAAAATGGGGAAGTAGAACCTATCTGTTGTGGAGACCAGAGGAGGCAGCACCAGGAAAGTGCTAGCATAGTCTCAACATATACCAAGTGCTTGCTAAATATTCACTTGCCCTGTGGTTCATTGGAGCTGAAGCAAATCTCCCCACCTTACCAAAATCTTGAGCCTCAGAGAAAAGCTTTCTTACAAGTGTTTAGGGAGATCCTTAGAGTGGGAGGCATACTCTCAGACTCTCCAGCAGGAACAGGAGGAAGAACGATTCATGACTCCACTACCCACATCCAGCAGCATTCTGTTTCTTCACTTGTATCAGGCAGTGGTGGGGGAGACGGGGGAAGCGAGGATGGCAAATGTTAGGCCCAAGTCTTCTTACATAGAAACCTCTAGGGCCACATTAGTTGGTTTTTTGCTCTCTCTCTTTCACCCCTTCTTCCTCTCTGCTCCCTCTCTCCCTCTCCTGGCTTTTCCAAGCCTTGTGCATCCATATGGATCTTGATTCCAGTGCCTTGTAGAACCCTACCCCACCAACTCAGTCCTTCAGAAACATCAGCTCTCTTGAAAATGACCAACTGATGCATGAACTGATGGTGTGATGCAAATTCACATGCAACCTGAGGAGAGTCCCACAGTACCAACAGCAAACCAGCCTCGTCCTTACTGCACATAAAGTTCAGCAGACACTTGAGTCTAATTCTCAAGCCAGTTATTTCACTGGGCTGAATAGATTAAGGCAGAAGACATTAAAGATAACTCTTTTAACAAAATCCAAGAGTGGTAACTGAGCAAAGACTTGTTTACACATTGAATATAACAATATATTGAACTTAATATTAATTTTCATAACAAGTATTCATTCCTACCAAGAAAGGTGCGATAATTTTGAGCTCTTCCATGTAAAGAGGTGAAGAATTTCTCATGTACGTGTGGTTATAGGTATAGTTTTATTGCTCAAAGATATCAGCTCTCCTTATCTTTGAGGAATGACCTAGTGGTCTAGGGTATAGGAAAATAAAGCAGGTCCTATAAATTCTACCTTTTATCCTGGGACATTGGTGTATCCTTAACCTAGAAAATCAGGGTCTCTGAGACTTACTATTAACTTGTTTTATGAGGATCAACCCATGTGACTGGTAAAAATGGAAAAACATGAAAGAAAAATGATTGGTGTACTGGATAGCTTTAGTGTCGACTGGACACTCTTGGGTTGAAGGAGCCTCAATTGGGGAATTGCCCTCATTGGACTGGCCTGTAGCTATGTCTGTGGGGGATCTTCTTGATTGTTGAGTAATGTGGGAGAGCCCAGCCCACTGTGGGTGCTGCCACCCTTGGGCAGGTAGGTCTGTATTATATAAGAAAGCAGGCTTAGCATGGGCCAGGTGAGCAAGCCAGTAAGCAGGGTTCCTCCATGCTTGTGCTTCAGCTTCTGCTTCCAGATTCCTGTGGTGCGTTCCTACCTTGTGCTCTCTAAGTGATTAACTGTGGCCTGAGACATGTAAGCTAAATAAACCCTTCCCTCCCCAAGTTGGTATTAAAGTGTTTTGTCACAGCAATTGAAGGCAAACTAGAATAATTGGAAACTGGTTTGAGATTCTTCACTAGAAAGGAGCTGGAGCATATTGAATTTGGATAGCATATTTGGGATTATTCATTTTTGTTTAAATATGTCTATGTGTGTGTGTATGCATGTATGTACACATGTTCCTATATTTGTGGACACGCATGTGCAGGTTCATGTGCATGTGTGTGCACTTGTGTGTAGAAGTCAGAGGGGTTGAAATTGGTGCCTTCCTGGATTCCTTTCTAACTTCTGTATTGAGGCGGGATCCCTCACTTTTAAGAGAGCACTGATATGGCTAGTGTTGCCAGCCAGCTCACTCCAGGGATTCCCTGCCTTCACCTCCTGAGTGCTGGAATTGCAGACAGGTTGCTATGACCATCCAGTATTTATGTGGGTGTTGGAGATCTAAACTCTAGTCCTTATGCTTTCTACCTACTGAGCAATGCCCTAAGTTCTCTTATTTCTTTTGATTAAATAACTTTTGGTTGCAAAATGGGAATTGGTTCCCCAAGGGGAGAAAATAAAATGAGGAGGGAGAATTTATGTATTCCAGTCTCTGGGTGTACTAAATAGGTATTCATTAAATGTTGTTGTTAAAGTCTAATATTATAAAATGATAATCAGGGTGGATCTAGGTTGTGAAGGATCTGAAGCTTATACAACATTGGATCCCTCTTTAAAGAAAAGGACACAAAACAAATATAAAATTAGGTTTGAATAAGGATATTTATCTTGAATAAGAAACCTTTAGAAAGTAATGGTTTCTTAAACACTGACAAATACCAAAATCAGAAAAATAACATATTTTAAGTTGACTTCTTGGCATTTCTTTATAATGCCTTTTCATAGCAGTTTTTTTTTGGCTGAATATTCTTTGATTGCCTCATTCATGTGACATTTTATAATGACATTTTCTATGGATAATATAAGGATAATTCAAACCTCTTCTCCAGCTTGGTAGACCAAAGCTTATTTTTCAGTATTGATAATTAAAGAAAAACTTCTTTTTGATTTACAATTTATTTTCAGGCAGTAGCAAGTAAACACTTAGGATTATTGTCAAATTAAAAGTTTCTTTTAATTATTATACAGTAGTTAAAAGTATCAGGCTGGTGTAACCTAGCTTTTCTGGATGCTTAATGACCATGCTTAATGCCCATACCAATTTAGCTGAGGGACTTATGGGATAACTTTGTTCCTTGCCCTCAGAGGTCAACTAAGTCCCAGGGGACTATGAATGGGAGCATCTCTTGAAATGTCCAGCAAATGTGAGTCACCAGTCTTCCTGTGCAGGGAGGTCTTGGAGATCCACTAATGGGACTTCAGCCAGTGTCCAGTCTATAAAGAGGAAAATCTGCTCATGCTTCAAAAAGGGAAGCCTGGTCTAAGAAGACCTGACTTTGTCCTCGAGTGGATGGAACTTGTAAATGAAAAGCCAAAAGGAGCCAGGGGCTCCCCACCCCCAAAACCTGAGTGACCCTTGAGGACTAGATCCTCAACTGACCATGAGAAAACAAAACACTTCGTTAATCTCGGCTAACTGTGTGGCCTTAAACATCCAAAAGGAAAGTATAACCATAAATAAATAATTAGTAAGGCCTGAGAAATTGTACTTCAGGTATAAAGCATGAGATCTTAGTAAAAAGACAGAAAGTAAAAAAAAAAAAAAAAAGAGCACAGTTGTTTTGCCTGTCTTACTGGCAAGTGCAGCTACTCTATTGCTGCCACTTCTTTTGCCATCCTTCAAAGACACAAGACACAGCTTTTCAACCTTCCAATATGGACTGAAGACTCATGTCTCTCCAAGAATCCTCCAAACCTTCAGTGCCAGATGGAGACTGCTGAGACATCCAACTTGTGGACTGAGCTACTACTGGGTTTTCAGCCTCTTCAGAGTATAGACTGCCATTGTTGGACAACCCAGGCTGTATCACTGAGACCAATACAGGAAGATCAAGACGGGATGTGGTGCTTACTGGACCTCATTTGGTGACCATGGGAAGGGAAAACCCTAGTACGGAACACAAGGGCAGAACTGATGGTGGTTTGGGCTTGCCAAGGAGGAGACTTCAAACATGACATCTTTCAACATAATAAAGAAAAAAAATCATAAGCTGAGATGCTAAAACCTATGATATATGTGGCATGCATATGTGCATATGTTGGAGTGATACAAGTTGGAAGGAATAACAGCAACAACAACAACAACAAAAAGAGTGGGTCAAAGAACTGACTGAAATGGTGAACTTCTGCATCGAAAATTTTAAGAGAGATTGAGAAAGGAGGAAAAACATATTTGGCAGAATGCGTGAGCTCTGGGGGGGTGGGGGGCAAGGAAGGGCACACGGGTCTAGATTTGATTGGAAATTTTCTTTGAAATGCACAATGCTTCAATGAAAATTGACTTTGAAAAAAAGTTTCTTTTAAATGAAGTTTTGAAAGAACATTACTTTATTGCTTTTTTGGTTGCTGTGACCAAATACTTGACAAGAAGCAGCTTAAGGGAAGAAAGGTTTATTTGGTTTCACAGGTTAAAGAGGGATGCTGTCCATTATGAAGAGAAAGACGGCAGCAGGAGCGCGAGGTGGCTGGTCCCACTGGACATTCAGGAAGCAGAGTGGAGACAGGAAGTGGGGTCAGGTTACAGAGCCTCAAGGCCTGTCTTAGTGTCTCCCTTGACAAGGTTCTACCTCCTAAAGATTTCACAACTTCCAAAGCAGCACCAACATCTGGGAGCCAGGTGTTAAGACATGAGCTTATGGGGGAGGATTTCACATTCAAACCACAGCTGCCTGTGGCAGCTCTTCCCGCTGCATGCCTCATTTCTCCTCTTTTATTTACATCCCATACCAGACACTGTAGAGAAATTGTCCATCAGACAGGACCTTCATGATGATTCTAGTGGGTTTGCACAGGCGGATTTGCCTCTGAAGCTATTGCTACAAGGGGTTTAATTGCATTAAAAATTTAAAAAAATCGACAGGGCGGATCTTTGTGTTCAAGCCAGCCTGGTCTACAAGAGTGAGTTCCAGGACAGCTGGCTACAGGGAGACCCTGTCTTGAAAAGACCAAAAAAAAAAAAAAAAAAAAAAATTAAAAAATCATAGAAATAAATCCAGCTATCCAGGGCTAATAGATCCTCAACTCACATCCTTGGTCATTCAAACATGGATTTTACTTGGGGTTAAAATATCTTATTCCTGGGGCTGGAGAGATGACTCTGCTCTTACAGAGAACCGGGTTCGATTCCTAGCACCCACATGGCGGCTAAGAACCATCTTTAATTCCAGTTCCAGGGGAATCCGACGCCGTCTTCTGACATCCGAGGCATTGCATGACACGGGTGCACCAACCTACATGCAGACAGTACACTCATACACATAAAAATAAAATAAAATAGTATAATAAAAGATATATCTCATTCCTATAAGTTATATAAAAACAGGTGTCTATGTAAGCAATAGGGCCAGGACCCTTTGCCAGGTATTGGAAGACAACCCATGAGACAGGAAGTCTTGAACTGAAGCTGCGTGAGATTCGTGATAAATCTACCTCTGATGATGACAAATGGATCCAAGAGATGGGAGCCAACCATTTGTTTCTTAGCTAGCTGGTGACTATTAGCAACTCCTTGTACATTCTAATGGAGCTATTGTTCTTATCTTCAGAGTGAGAAATTTATATTCAGAGGCGTGCAGGGTTCCTAATACCAACAACAGTGTGAGATTATGAGAACTGCTTCTGAGCATGTCCACTGGGGTCAGGGTGGATGGGGAAGAGCAAGAAGATGCATGGTTACTGAGCCCAGGGCTACCCCTCCAGCCTTTCTGCTCCATCAGAGGTTTCCTTAGTAAACAACGCCGAGGTTTCCGAACAGAGCCATGTAACTGTACCACTGCATACAGCTACAACCACCTGTTGTGACAGACTTATTTTTTTATTTCCCTATGAGGGAAACATGGGGAGTGATGTGACCTATCTGGATGAGCTACCAAGGCGCTCCTCCTTTGAAAGCCATCAGGCCATATGTAGAACTGCCTTGAAGGCATCAGGACTCAGGCAATTTCTGGGTTGGTCCCAAAGCAAGCGCTCCTGTTTTGGAGGATCTAGGAGTCAAATGAGCCTGCACCTTTGGGAAGGTTCTATTGCCCCCTTTCTCGACCTCTTTGTCTTCAGTTCTTCTCTTTGGATGGATAGGTTGGCAGTTGGAGAGAAGTGGATACCAATGAGCCCTATTGTGTACTTTTAATGTGTCATGTCCTATGTGCATGCACACAGTTATACATTCACAGGGAACCAAGAATAACCTCATCTGCTAGGAACAGTTTCCACAGAAGAATTTCTCCTGAATCACTTTTTTTTTTTTTTGGTCTTTTCGAGACAGGGTCTCCCTGTAGCCCCAGCTGTCCTGGAACTCACTTTGTAGACCAGGCTGGCCTTGAACTCACAAAGATCCACCTGCCTCTACCTCCCAAGTGCTAGGATTAAAGGCGTGCGCCACCACGCCCGGCTGAATCACTGTTTTAAAATGTAGGTATCGGGGCTGGAGAGATGATCTAGCGGTTAAGAGCACCGACTGCTCTTGCAGAGGACCCGGGTTCGATCACCAGCACCCACATAGCGGCTGAAAACCATCTTTAACTCCAATTCCAGGGGAATCCAACGCCCTCTTCTGACCTCCGTGGCATTGCACAACACGGGTGCACAAACCTACATGCAGACAGTACATTGCCACACATACAAAATAAATAAAAAAAATTAAAAAATGTAGGTATCAAGCTAGTGGCATGGAGACTATCTGCTGTTCTGAGCTCAGGGGTAGATATAGCAGTAAGGAAGAATGTGACTGAATCTGAAGATTCATGGTTGCCCTTGACCTGCTAATAAATGAGCCTTTGAGGTGGGAGAGATAGAGGTATTTGGGGAAGAAATGAAATCTAAGTTATATGTTGAAGACCTAGTAGAGGTTTCCTGTGGGTGGGGGCACTTGTGTAAGAGGAAAAGACATGCACTGCATTGTCTCTATGAAACTGCTGGCAAGCAGAAACTGTTCTCTGATAGAGGGGCTGACAGCAATGTACGGGTGTCTCTACCATTCTTACTGTTATTCATATGTATGCATTTATACACATTCAAACAAACACCAGGACACATTATAAATATCTCTTGTACACTTAATAACATAAAATGAATACTCACATTAATAAAACGTCCTACAACGACATCATTATAAATGATTGAATTTCATTCCGTTGTGCTTTAGCAATTTATTTAATGTTAGACATTTAGAGTGTTTTCAATTTCTCACGATCAGCAACAGGGATGAAGTGATGAAGATCCTTGCAAATAGATGTTTGTCTCCATCTCTTGGAAATAATTGCAGTAGAATTGTTAGGTCAGAGGGTCTATTAAGTACTTCTTAATTACCCATCCAAAAAAGTTGCAGCAATTTACAGTCTCTTCAGTATTGCAGGAGGATGCTGGGTTCTCCTCACCCTCACCATGGCTGAATTTTATCATGCTTTTAAATCTCCAATTTGAGAAGGGAAAGATGGTAATTCATTTTAATCTGCATTTCTTTGATTACTAATGTGATCGGACATCTTTATAAGCGCATTTTCCATTTGCATTTCTGTTTTTGTAAGTTGCTTGTTTTATTTCTTTTGGGAAGGGGCATCTTTTTCTGCCCTGGAAAATTCTCTCCCAAGTTACTAGGACCAGATTTAAAACAAAACAAAAACAAGCAAAAAGAAACTCCACGCAATATCATTGTTTGTTCCCATATTCCAAAAACATGGGGAAATGAAAAAGTAACCTAAAAGAAAGGAAGTTCATTCCTGCTAGCATGTGGTGGGCTATGGCCATGGCAGGGCAGGTTTGTAGATTCTTGCCTCTACTTCTGATTCAGAGCCCAGATTACCTCTTGGGCTTCTCAAGTTCTGTAAATGGCTCTTAGGATCTCACTGCTTCTTTTAGTGGGGTCACCAAAGGCTGTCTTATTTTCTAGGAGACATTTGAGAGCCTGCCTAAGAGGCAGAGAAAGTTTCTTTTTCACTTTTTAGTGTCCTGTCTTCTTCACCTTTTAATGCTGCCTGTAACAGGTGTTCACTAAAGTGTGTGACAACAGGTAATCTCACTTCCCCACGTGTGGTATTTTTGCTTTTAGAGTCTTTTTTGTAAGCTCTTCTTCAGAGTTGCTGGATGGTTTTAGAAAAATAACCCAACTTTATTTGTCTCCAAGACTCAAATAAATAATTGATATTTGTTTATAACACATTGCTATATGTTAACTGGTTCTTTGAAGATGTTGAGAATTATTGAAGGCTTAAAAAACAATCAACGGCATTCTACACGCAAGTCATTAACTACAGTTGAAAGAAAACATGAGTTACCACTGACATTTCAAGGGCTGTATTTGCTAATACCTGAGCCTTAGCAAACCGTAATTATTTACAAACTTGGTTGCAATGGGAATCCAATAACCATTTCTAGCCTTGTTCAACAATCCAATTAAAGGACTCTTTATATATAACATGTATGCCATGTTTCCATTTGAAATATTAAGATGATGTTATGTTTAAAGTCTACAGCTGATTATTTGATGGTATTTCTATGTCTTTAGTCTTGAGCTTACTAAGTAAGTAAGCTCAAGACTTTCCATTCTGCCTTGGCAAGGGTCCATAAAAAAAGAGCTGGAGGTCTCATTTTCAGTTGAACCTGAACCACTTCCTAGTGGTCTTAATATCCCACTCTAGTTCTGCCCGTATGAACCTGCCTGTGGGACATACTTTCTGTTGATCAGTAGGACTTCCATAGCCACATTTGTGAAAAGCAATAAGAATTTAGTTTTCTATGACACAAGTATTGACTGCATCCCAGTATAATGAGGTATCTTAGTTCTATGTGGAAGTTCCATTCCAAGAACTTCATTGTTAAAACAAAGAGGGGCATGGGGGATTCCAGGAAAGAGCTTGCTTTTTACTGACGCCACAGTCAGCCTCAGGCTTCTTAATCTTGCTGATGCTGTAGACCTTGTTTTGATGCCATAGGGATTCAATATACTTAAACGTGGCCAATAAAAACGATTGTGTGCTTGCTGAGCTTGGTGCAAATGACTGCTCACACTATGCTCTGTCACTTCGCAACAGCTCCAGTGCATGACAACTTGTGTTCTGCCATCTGTGCATACCCCATGTTGAAGGCCCTTATGCAAGTTGCTCACAATGAATTCTCTGCTTCTGTTAGGGGTCACACTCAGAGTGAACCAACTTTTAGGGGATTTAGGTCTTTTCTAGAATGGCTTTATTGAGTTCCATGTTATGATTTAAAGTAAAGGGGGGGGTGAATTGTGGCTGTTTCAGGGCTAACTGCTTATCATTGAGCTACAGATAAGCACCTGTCTGGCATATCAAATAAGGAAGATCTGAAGTCATATCTTGACTGCTAAAAAATAACTACTGCTATTGCAAAGTGACACAGTGAGAACACCAAAAATACCTTTCTTAGAGAATGTTTAAGCCGTTCTCTAGGTGGTGTTCTGACAGTCATCATGCTGCTAATCTCATGATCCAGATGAGCACCATGAAGTCACAGGATTGAGACTGGGAAGATGAGATTTTAACAGTGGCATTTACTCTTTCCTAGTCTAGGTTTGTCTATTAAATGCAGTGCCACTAGGTTGTGCTAGAGTATAAACATAGTATCCAGCATTTCCTGCTAAATCTTCCTATTATTGTCTATTTCTTTCATTTTTTCCTATTTTTAAAAATATTAATTTCTTCTGTTCTCTGTAGCTTTGAAGACTATATCAGAAACATCACTGTGATCACCACTCTTTGAAGTGAAGGAACTTTGAGCCACATTATTTGATTTTGTAAAAAGCCTGAGGTAGCAGTGGATAGAGAATTATTTACATTTCTGTCTAGATAGATATAACGTAGTCACCTCCCAACATCTGGCATCCTGGGGTGAAGACTGGACAGCTGTTTCTCCCCAGTATTTTGATTGGCTCATTCTCTGCCCATTTGATTAACCCTGAAGAACCAGAGGCTGAGTTTTGTGTTCCGTCCGCCTCTGCTCTGCTCTCCTCTTCTTTCTTCCCCTCCAGATGGCCTCCTCTTCCTCCATCCTCTCTGACCCTAGTTCTCTCCTGTCTGCTTCTCTTGTCCTGCCTTCCCTTCTTCTCTTCCCCTGCCCTCTTTTCTTCTCCCATTTCTCCCTTTCTTGGACATCTTTCTCCATCACATACCATCTACAAGTCAGGGGTCAATAATGCTCAAGGCATATTTCTGTCCCTATCCTTTCTACAAAACTCCAGGATCACATAGCCACAATGACCAAATATTCCACTTTTCTTGGGGTAGGTGGTCTTATTTTTACTTATTGTTATATTAGTAATGCTCCATTTCTCTCTCAGAAGGTTCCAGGGTTGTTAACCAACATATATGCCCCTGACAACTTGATGTCTTCATTTGAATGCTTTACAAGCAAGCCAATTACTATGCAAAACTAAGCTCTTAATTTTATACCCAGTTCCCTTATTTCTTCCCAGTTCAGAGAATCAATGTCCACTGGTTGCTTAAGCCAGTTATCTAGGATACTTGTTTTGTTATTTTATTTCTTAGCCAGCCAATAAATTCATGTGCATTCTACATTCAAATATGTAGACATACCCATATCTTTCTCCTCTACTAACAGTTCTAGTTCAAGTCATAATTATCTCTCATTTGGATAGATGGTGAAATACATTCTCCATGTAGTAATAAGGTGGGTCTTTAAATCAGATCATGTCTCTTTCCTACCTAAAATCCTAAAAACGTTGGGACTGAATTGGAAGTTTATTTCTCTCTAGTGCTAAATCCAAGTGTTCTTTTCTGGTCACTTTGTTGGTATGATGGGTAATTTTTTGACTTGACTAAGTTAAGGGATGTTCAGAAAGCTGGTAGAACACTGTGAGTGTGGTTGTCAGAATGTGGATAGTGTTTTCATTTGAAACAATAGTCTGAGTAATGAAGATTCACTTTCATCAATGAGTGTGGATATCACCTGTGTGTGGGGGAGCCCTTAAAATCCCCATCACACACCTTGTCATGTCAACTTTTTTTTTTCATCATGAAGATGTCATTAAATGACCATACTGTGGAGATTTCCCTGTCTTTGTCTAGAATGCATTAACTAACAGCAGGTATCTTTGTCCCTCTGGCTCTTAATGTATTCCCACCTCCCTTTCCCTGACATTCACTGAACCTTAGGTATAGGTGGCACAAAACAAATCTTAACAAATAGAAAAACTGAAATAATTCCATGTATTCTATGGGAAAAAATGCAATAAAACTGAAACAGCAAAAGAAACTCTAGTAACTACAAGAACTCATGGACATTAAACAACATACTACTGAGTAATGAGTGGGTCAGAAAAGAAACTAAGAAAGAAATAAAAATATTCCTGGAACTAAATGAAAATGAAAACACAACAAAACTTCTGAAACACATTAAAAGCAGCATTAAGAGGGAAATTTATAGCTCTGAGTGCCTACATTAAAAAAATCGACACAAATGAATGATTTAACAATTCAAGAATCTGGACAAACAAGAACAACCAAACACAAATCCAGAAGATGAGAAGAAACAGTAAAAGTTAGAGCAGAGATCAATGAACAGGAAAAATACAATCAATGTACCCAAGAGCTGATTCTTTGAAAAGATAAACAGATATTTAGATCCTTAGCCAAGCTAACCAAAAGAAAAAAAGAAAACTCAAATCAACAAAATAAGAAGTAAGATTGTAAATGTTACAATGGATACCAAAGTATATAGACCATTATAAGGAATTGCTTTACAAACCCATACTCTATTATAAATTAGAAAGTCAGTCTAAAAGAAGTGGATGAATTTCTAGATTCAATCAAACAACCAAAGTCAAGCCAAGACATCAACGACTTAAACAGATCTTTAACAAATAGATTGGAGAAGTAACACAGTCTGCTGACCAAAAATCTAGTCTGGATGGATTCACAGCAGAGTTTTCCCAGATCTTTAAAGAAGAACTATAACCAATACTGCTTAAATTATTCAGAAAGATAGAAACAGAGAGAGAACTCCCAAACTCCTATGAAGCCAGTATTACTCTAATACCCAAATCAGGCAGAGAGATAACAAAAAAGAAGACTACAGGCTAATATCCCTATGAACATATATGCAAAAATTCTTAATACTTCCTAACTGCAAACAGTCACATATCAAAAAGATCATCCACCATGATTGAGTGGGTTCTATTCCAAAGATACAGGGATGATTCAATATACATAAGTAAAAACCCATAGCAAATCATATAAACTCAGAAACAAATATCACATGATTATCTCAATAGATGTAGGAAAAGGCCTTCGACAAAATTCAACATGCCCTCATGATAAAAATATTACAGGGAATTGGACTGGAGGGCTCATATCCCAAGATAATTAAAGCTATATATGACAAATATACTGTTAACATTATTGTAAGTATAGAAAACTTCAAAGCAATCCCATACAAATCAGAAATAGACAAGATTTTCCATTATCCCCCTTCCTTCTGAATATAGCATTTGAAACCCTAGCTAGAGCAATAAGACAAGAGAAGGAAATTAAAGGGGTATCAATTGAAGAAGTAGAATTATATTTGCAGATGATATGATATTATATATAAAATATCCCAAAAATTCTACCAGAAAACTTCTAGAAATGACCAACATTTTCAACAAAGTGGTAGGATACAAAATTGATTTACAAAAACCAATAGCCTTTCTGTTCACTAATAACAAGCAGTCAGGAGAGATCATAGAAACACTCCTATTCACAATAGCATCAAAAAGATAAAATACCCAGAAATAAATCTAACCAAAGATGTTAAAGTGCTCTACAATGAAATCTTTAAGTGTTTGTGGAGATGGAAGAGGGGCTGGAGAGATAGCCTAGCGGGTAAGAGTGGCGACTGCTCTTGCAGAGGACCCGGGTTCGATCCCCAGCATCCATATGGCAGCTGAAAACCGATTTTAACTCCACATCCAGGGGAATCTGACACCCTCTTCTGACCTCCGTGGCATTGCACGACAAGGGTGCACAAACCTACATGCAGACAGTACATTCATACACATTAAAAAAAGGAAAGAGATGGAAGAAGATACTTGAAGATGGAAAGACCTCCTGTGTTCATGTATCCTACCAAAAGCAATTTATAGATTCAATGCAATCCCAATCAAATTCTGTAATATGTTTTTCACAGAAATAGAAAAAAATCCTAAAATTAATATGATCCCGTAAGACCCTGGGTAGCCAAAGCAATCTTGAACACAAAGAGCACTGCTGAGGGGACTGCCATACCAGTTTTGAAACTATATTACAAAGCTATAGTAGTAAAATAGCATGGTATTGGCATGAAAACAGATATGTAGATGAATGGCATAAAATAGATGACCCAAACATGAGGACATGCAACTTCATCCACCTGGTATTTGACAAAGGTGACAAGAGCACACACTGGAGGAAAGGCAACATCTTCAACAAATGGTGCTGGCAAAACTAGGTTTCTAGTGAATGAAATTTTACCTGTAGTTATCACCCTGCAAATAAAATAAACTCCAAGTGGATCAAAGATTTCAGTGTGAAACCTGAAGTGCTGAAACTGTTAGAAAAATAAGCAGAAGAGATAGGAAAATGAAATGACTTTCTAAATTGGACTTTGTTCATTCAGGAATTAAGGATAATAATTGACAAATGGGACCCCATTAAACAAAAAGGCTTCTGTACAGAAAAGGAAACAATTAATGGAGTAAAGAGGAAACCCACATAGTGGGAAAGGATCATTGCCAGCTGTACGTCTGATAGAGGACTGATTTTCAGAATATACAAAAAACAAAGAATCAATAAAACTTGATTCACTTAAAAACTGGCTACAGATCTGACTCCTCAAAAGAAGGAATACAAATGGCTAAGAAATACCTTAAAAAGTGTTCAACATCCTTATCGATAAGGGAAATTCAAATTAAAACAACTTTAAGAATTCATCTTACCCTGGTTCGAATCATTAAGAACAAGAAACAAAAGAACTAAAGATACCAAATACGGGTGTATGTGTGGGAAAAGGGAGCCCCTGGTCACGCTGGTGGGACTGCACGCTGGTGTAAGCACTGTGGAAATCAGTATGGAGAACTCTTAAAAAACTCAAAAAGGCCAAAATCAACCAACCAACCAACCACCAAACAAACAAACGAACAAAACAAAACTAGAAAGAGCCCGGTGTGGTGGCTCATGCCTTTAATCCCGGCACTCTGGAGGCAGAGGCAGGCCAGTCTCTGTGAGACTGAGGCCAGCCTGTCTACATAGTGAGTTCCAGGCCAGCTGGGGCTACAGGGAGACCCTATCTCAAAAGGATAAAAAAAATAAGAAAAATAAAACAACAAAAAAACTAAAAAGAAATCTATCATATGATCTAGTCATCCCACTCCTTGGCATGTACCAAACAGACTCATCATGCATCTACAGAGATACTTGTACCTTTGTTGCTGTTCTTTTCATAATAGCGGGAAATGGGAATGACATAAATCCTTCAGCTTATAAATGGATAATGAAAATGTGGTACATTTACACTATGGAGTTATCATCATCAGTAAAGAAAAAGTGGAATTCTCAGGTAAAGGGATGGAACTAGAAACCGTTATACTAAGTTTCCGAGTGAGATTCAGAAACGAGTGACACATGTTCTCTTTCATTTATGATCCTAGCTCCAAATCCTTGGCTGTGAGCACATATCCTTATATAATCACAGGAGCCAGGAAAATGGAAAGTAGCCAAGGAGGAGGGCAGGGGCCAAGGGGAAGAAGGAGATGGAGAGAGAGGGATAGTACGCAGACAGTTATTTTTCATTTGGTCTCAGGAATATGTGCTTCGACATGTCTGCATTATTTGATTCACTGGATTAATGACTGATCAATTGTTATCATCACGGTTTTGCTGATGACTTCCCTGTGTGATTGTATGGATTAGAATTAGCTGTGGCTACAGGTAACGGAAAGTGAAAGAAAAATCTGTTATTTTATTGCTTCTCACATAAAGAAGTAGGGATGTAAGTCTTCCGAAGGCCCCATGCTCTGGTTCTTACTGTACTAATGCAATATGTTGTGGCTTTTTATAAAGCCACTCTACCTTCCAACGTGGCTGCTGGGAATCCCTACTAACATTGGTCAGTCACTAAGGGGAGAGATAAGCCTGTACTCCCTGTCATAGTGGTTATTTTTTCCCTTTATTTTTCATTAATTAAAAATTTATTTTCCAGAAGGAGTATGAGTATGGGAATAATAAAGCATAGAATAAGATTGATTTGCCATCAAATTAACCTAGTTGTAATTCCCAATTTTTCCTGTGACAAACTGCTTTGTTGAGCATTAAGCTAGATGTTTTACAGAATCATTTCATTTAATTCTTTCCAAATCCTACAATGTTGGCACTGTCTGTATTATACAGATGGGCAAACCTAGGCTCAGAACGTGTTTTAGTACACACCAAATAATGTAAAATATGCAGTGATGTGCATGTCACATGGCAGACAAGAGTTTCTCAAAACTTACTTAGTTTGAATTGAAAATTCCTTCCTGACCATCACATGGGACACACTTTTTTCTTTACCAAACTTTTTACCCCCCCCCCAAAAAATACTTAATGAAACTGGAGAGGAAAGATCGACGTCAAAAAGCCAAACTCAAAAATTCAAATCTGATCCTCGGCAGTAGGAGTAGAAGTGCTGGGGGTGGGGGGGAATTTATAGTGTAGAAAGTTGATGTGTGTCTCCATGGGTGAGCTTCTGGCACAAGAGAGCAGCCTTCTAGAAATTCTTTGTGGGTCTTAATTTGGTATCTTTTTCTTGGATTGAAAAGTCCGTGCTTATTCCAATGTTTGTGCTGTCTCACATCTTTGAATTTGTTGTCACACTGACATCATTACCACTTTCCTGTGGAGTGTCAATGCAGTTTTTCTTTTCAGAAAGTCTCTAGAATTTACTTTTTCATAGGTGGATCTCACCTTTTTCTGAGTGAATTCTGTTAGTTGCATTGCGGGTTTGAAGTTGCTGCTGGGGCGGGTTGGAGCCCTGTCCTCAGAGGTGCTGGGACCCTAGTTTGTCCTTCCTTCCCATCCTTCTTTGCTCTGTGTAGGACTGAGGCTGGCAGGGAACATGAGGAGAAAAGTGCAGAGACTCCAAATCAGCAGGTTGGATTTCAAAGAATAAAAATAATATTCAAGGCGTAACTCCCCTGTGTTTACGCTCACAAAAGCCTGTCTTTGCAAGAACGCCGTGGTTCCCCGTACACTGTTGGCCCTCTGCAAATCAGCACCAATGACAACATTATAATTAGGCTTCAAAAACAAAGGCAGCCAGAAGTTGCATCTTAAGTATCCTTTATTTGGTTGTTCTAGGAGAGTGTGTGTGCTCAGCGTTGGGGAGCAGATGCAGAGGGCAAACAAATAGTCACTAAAAATCTAGAACCCAGTGTCTAGCTTTCTGTCATTTCTCCATCAAGAGGGAGAATGCTTTCCTGGAGGCTTGGGCATTGTGGGAAGTGATGGGTCCGGAAACGGGAATTCCATTTGGATTTTGTCCACTGTACAGTTAAACAAGTTTAGGGAGGCTCCCCTAAAGCTTTTTGGGAGAAGGGTAGATGAAGTGCGGAGGGGGCATTAGACTGAACATTTATATTCATTGCTAACTGTGAACGTCTCAATTTCTCATGTATTCATTATTAACCAGTTATGTTAAAAAGGGTCTCTTAGTGTAGGCATGAAAATAACTCCCATTTATTTAAGGAGGGTGCCAGGGACTTTGTAGGCACGATTGCTAGTTACTGCAATGAGAATGAGGAATGAGAATTGCATAATTCTCTGTATCTGAGAATTATGGCCCACATCCAGAAAACATACACTCGAGACCCACAGCTACACTGGAGACCCTGCACTTTACTCTTGCTCCCATGCCATCTCAGCGTCATTAGAGCTCGTTCGATTACAAATAAGAAAATGCCAGTTCTGGGCATTCTAGAAACTTAATATAAGCTACACTTTGAGATTAGTAAAATTAATTTAACTCAACTTTAGTTTATGTAGAAAAGAGACACAATTCTAGAGATGTCAATGTTTCTCCTAAGCTCTGAAATACAGTGGCTCTGTATTTCCTATAGGAGCCAGCACTTACTTTTGGATAGGACGCACAGTATTCTAAATAATTTTTCCTTTTTTAATTGAATTTTTGCTAATTTCATGAAATAAAGTTTGATCCTGTTTAGATCCTTTCTCTTATCTATCTGTACTCTCATACTATGGTCTTCCCTATCTATCTATCTATCTATCTATCTATCTATTATCTATCTATCTATCATCTATCTATCATCTATCATCTATCTATCTATTATCTATCTATCTATCTATCTATCTATCTATCTATCATCTATCTATGTATCTATCTATGTATCTATCTATCATCTATCTATCTATCAATCATCTATCTATCTATCTATCTATCTATCTATCTATCTATCTACCTACCTATCTATCCATCTCTCCTCTATATCCTATAGCGTTTAATTTGTGTCCCTAAACGTCCTTCAGTGTGGATCCATCCACTGGAGCCATATGAAGAGTCATGCCCTTAACAGAAACTGACTCTCTGCTTCCCAGCAGCCATGGTTTTCCAATAGTTCCTCAGGTAGGTTTGGACTTTCTTACCCACTTATCCAAATCCAGGCTGGGATTTTGTCTGACTTGAGCTTACATGGTACTGTGCCCGCTGTCATCTAATTTTTTAGGTGTCCTTATGGCATTTTCATATGTATGCAGTCTAATATACTCCCTCCTACACCCCCTCCCCTCACCATCTCCTTGCTCATCATCCCTGCATAAGTCTTCTACCCTTACCGCCCCCCTTCCACTTTCATATCATGTGTTCTCTATAACCACCTCCCCCCCCAGCCTCTTTTTTCCCCCTCTCATGGGCCTATTTGTAGTTTTTGTCCTCTACCCTCAAGTAGTTTTTGTCTTTCCTTTTCTTTATACCTCAGTTCACTTTCTTCTTGCTACAGATGAGCTCCTTCTGGTTCCGTCTATCAACCCTGTCTATATAATGCAATAAGCCAGTAAGTTTATGAGTTTAACAGTTACAATGAAGGCTCTCAGAGAAAGACACCAGCTTCCATAGTCCTGACAAGTGGCGACCCAGTTCAAGTGAGCTGCTCTGTCCTGCATCCATTGATTTCAGCCAGTGGGGCAGTTAGAACTCTGTTTGGCTGTAACCACAGTGGCTGGGATATGGGAAGAAAAGTGTGTATTTGAGAAAAGCAGTGGGTGTATGTGAGTGTGTGTTTATATGTTTGTCAGTACATGGCAACTAGGAGACCAAAGTCCCATACTCCTGTGCAGAATGTAGGTGTCTCCTTGTTGGAGTCTCTGGTGGATTTATTTTTTACTTTATTTCTTTTTTTAAATTTTTTTATTTATTCTTGTATGCGTCTGAATGTACTGTCTGCATGTAGGTTTGTGCACCCATGTTGTGCAATGCTGCAGAGGTCTGAAGAGGGTGCTGGATTCCCCTGGAGCTGGAGTTAAAGACAGTTTTCAGCCGCCAAGTGGGTGCTGGGGATTGAACCCAGGTCTTCTGCAAGAGCAGTCGGCGCTCTTAACCACTAGGCCAGTTCTCCAGCCCCTCTGGTGGATTTATAGTTGGCTATATGTCATTTTTGTCTCTGTGAATGGTTCTTCATAGGACAAAAAATAGAAAGGTTTTTTTTTTTGATGAGTAAAGGAATGTAGAGAAGAATTTGTTCATAATCTCTTCTCAGCATTAATTGAAGCATCCATTAATTATTGATAAGCCCACTTGACTTTCTGTGATTCACTCATGCACATATTTAATCATGTGACTTTCTATCCATTCAGATCCATTCATCTTTCAATCAACACACTGAGCCCAAGACACGAGTCACAAGCACAGGGATCTTCCACTTGCCTAGAGGGTAAAATATAAACTCCTCATCCATGTCTCCTTTCCCAGATCAGCTTTTGCTTTTACCTACATGTGGTTGAGGTTACTGGATGACTTAAATGCCCTTTAACTTTGATCAGTTGATGAATGAACAACTCTTGGTTGTAAGGCAAAGCGCCAGCATTCTCCCAGAAACTTATTCTGTACTACCCTTACCCCAGACCAAAACAAAGTGACTCATCAAGGCCATCTTCAGGATGGCCATTAAGCTGGGGGGTTCTTGTGCAACAGTGAGAAAAAGATGTCCCTTCCTAGGGACATCGTGTCCATCGCTGAAAAAGTGGTGTAAGTATGCAAACCATTTCTGATTGTGATGATAAACATGTGTTCCTGGATCTAGTATCATTGAGCAGAAGAAAAGGTAAGTAATGATTCAGTGTCCATGAGCTTGCATGCCTTCCATTGTGCTAAAAGCTCAAATTACGTTCAATGGTGTATTACTAGTGCCAAGCAAAACTTTTGGCATATTTTTTGCTTGTCAATGAATGTCCGTTAAATCAATACAAAGATAATTAAAACATATTGTAAGAATATTAATTGCTCTAGGTTTTTCTTCAATAAGTATATTTTTGGAACAAAGATACTAAAACTTAGGGGTTCATGTATTTCCCACTACTTAATTCCCTGTCCCCTTTGATATTCATTTGCTTTTCTTGTTTTTTTAAAGATTCATCTATTTATTCTTATTTGTGTGTATGTATCTGTGCCTTTTGTACAGCACATGTGTGCAAGTGCCCCTGGAGGCTAGAGGACAGATCCCCTGGAACTGGAGTTAAAGTCTGATGTGGGTGCTGGGAAGTGAATCCTTGTCTCTGGAAGAACAGCAGGTGCTCTTAACCATTGAGTCATCTTGCCAGTCTGCTAGTCCGGGAGAGTTCTCTGATTGCTTTAGGAAAATTCCAAAATTTAATAAACAAAAATTATTTGCAAGTTAACTACTCAGAATAACAACTATTAATATATATTTCTCTAAGTATTTTCTAGGTAAATTATATATATATATATATATATATATTTGGTAAAATATATATATATTTCTGTGCATTGTTTTTTAAATAAATTTATCATAGCCAGCCATGGTGGTGCATGCCTTTAATACCAGCACTTGGAAGGCAGAGGAAGGTGGATCTCTGTAAGTTCAAGGCCAACCTAGTCTACATAGTGAGTTCCAGGCCAGCTGGGACTACAGGGAGACCCTGTCTCAAAGAGATAAATAGATGATAAGTAAGTAAGTAAATAAATAAATAAATAAATAATTTTATCATTAGCCTTACATAGAGATTAGGCAGATGTATAAGTCTCTGAACCACAAAAAAATCCAGATCTAAGGAGAACCTTTTTAAATATTAAAGTTTCAAATAGCGGTGCAAACTGCTTTGGGAGATATTAATTTTCTTATCCCTGAATGTATTCTTTAAAACAGAGGCTCGAGGTGCATTGTTTTAATCCTAACACTTGGGACACTGACACAGGAGGGACATGAGTTCCAGGCCAGCCTGGGCTACATAGTGAGTAGAATAAAATAATGAACTCCTGGAAACAACGCAAACGAACAAACCCTCCCAGAGTATTAGAAACTTATTTGCATTTTTAAGGGAGATTTATGCATCTGATAATGGTCAGATTAGGGTATGAAAGTGAGATTCTTATCTGCTTGGAAAATTCTAAAGTATGCCAAAGGGAGCTTGTTTTGGAAATGTCAGCAGTGTTGAGAGCCAGGAGTACACAGCGTTCTGCAGCCCTGTCTCAGCCAGCAGAAAGCTCAAAGGCAGCTCCCTGAGATTAATCTTTGAACACACTCTTAGGCTTACTTACATTTTTCAGGTTGACAGATGAGTTTTCGTTGCACAATGTGCTATAGTCCAATGGTGCCTAATGTAGTCATTGTGCAATTAGCATTAAATTAGTTATAGGATGAAATGAAACAAATTTGGCTTTGAAAATTGGGACTTTCATACAAGGCCAAACTTGAGTGAAAGAAAGCCAGAGAACATTTCAACTCAAAAAGCAATTTGCTTTGCAAAAGGAAGTCAGAAAATTATAGCTCATCATACCTAATTAGTGCGCACATTTGTGTTTGAATGCATGCTCTTCCTCCAAGGAACTGTCTCCAAGTTCCTTCCTTTTTACCTCTTAGCGGCCAGAATTTGCTGTTGATGCTGATGGCTAAACAGTCATCAGAGCAACATGAGACTGTCCATTTCCTGACACGGTTGCAGGAGGTACTGACAGATTGAATGCTGCAGAGTTCTGTTCCAAGCAGAGTAACAGACATGCAATTATGAAAAAGAGAACGGAAATTCCCATGAAAGTTGAATGCACTGAATCCATTTCTCCCTCAAACTTCAAAGATTTAAAGACTGTACCTGCCTGTGGGGGGGACTGAATTCCTCCTGTCTCCTCAAGGGCAGGCTAGCTTTAGTGACGATTCTAATAAAACAGTATGGAAAGGGAAAAATAGCAACTTCTCGGTTTGGTCAACCAAGAGAGAGCATTAACAGTGATGTCAGTGAGGTGATGAGAAAAAAAAATCAGAAAATCCAGATTGAGAGCCACTCTACACGGTATCTTTTCATCATCTTTCAATACTGTCAAGATCCTGAAAAGAAAGGAATGACAGAAGCAGGCGCTGACCAGAGGAGCCTGGGAAGGCTTGACCACTAAAAGTAATGTGGTCTCCTGGATGGGACGGAGCAAGGACAGCAGTGAGAAAGCCAGTGCATTTGGAACGCTGGCGTTCGCTTAACAATAATATGTGAATATTAGTGCCTCCCTCTCCCCTTCTTCTCTCCCTCTGTCTTTTCTTATTTTCCTCTTTCCCTCTTCTTCTCTCTCTGGTGCTGAGGCTGGAACACAGGACCTCATACACATGCTAAGTGAGTGCTCTGCCACTGAGCTACCACCTGGTTTTTAGTTTTGATAAACATATCGTGCCATTATACATTCTTAATGCTGAGGAAACAGGCAGAGTGATAGTGCCCAGGGAACTTCTGTACTATTTGAAGCTTATTTAAAATAAAAAAATACTCAAGGACTTTTTGTAGTCTGCATATATTTCTCTTCTGTTCCTACCCCTCTTTTGAGAGAGGGAGAGAGTATCCGGCTTGGACTTAAACTCCCTATATGTACAAGGACAATCTTGACCTTTTGGTCTTTCTGCCTTGTGCATGCCAGGCAAGTACTTTGCCAACTGAGCTACATTCTTAGCACCCTCCCATTTCTTTTTAAAAATATTTTATTTACTATTTTTTTATGTGTAGAAGCATATTGTCTGCACATATGTAAGTACATCTTTGTTATGCAGTGCCTGCAGAGGTCAGAAGAGGGAATCAGATCCCCTGGAACTGTAGTTACAGCTGGTTGTTAGCTGGCATTTGGGGGCTGGGAACTGAACCCAGGTTCTCTGCAAGAACAGCCAGTAGTCTTAACCTCTCTCCAGTCCCCCATTTTCTTAATAGATTTTGTTATGCCTCTAATATTTACCTATCAGATGGCTTTAAGGAAATCAGTGTATTCTTCACAGTGTCTATGCTGCTAATCATATGGCTTAGACTCAAGGCTTCAGAATGCATTTCTCAAGAGGAAATGGCTTTGGTTGCAATCCATCATGAAATTCCTGACAATGGACCATGAAGGCTCTGAAAATCAGAAAAAGGTAAAAATGTTTAACCTAATTATATATAAAGGTACTCATAAGCATCTGTATAATGACAAGACACAATTGTAATTACTCTTGGTAGATGGGCATAAAACTGATTGATGTTAAAACATCAGACTTCATTTTGTTGAAGAATGAATGAATGAAAGGAACTTTAGAACTACTTTTGCTAAACATCCCTCAAAGCATATCAGCCTCTCTGTAGCACCTCTAACTGACAGCAGGCTCTTTACTTTTGCTTATTTAGACAACTCTTCTGCCTGCTGGGAGAGAGCTATGGTTTTCAGGCCTGGTGAATCTGTGCTTGTTTTACACAGCTGGTTGACTTCTTTTTTTTTTTAATTTTATTTATTTCTGTATGCATATGAATGTACTGTCTGCATGCAAGTCTGTGCACCCGTGTCGTGCAATGCCGCGGAGGTCAGAAGAGGGTCCCGGATTCCCCTGGAACTGGAGCTCTTCTGGAATTGGAGTTTCAGACGGCTCTCGGCCGCCATGTGGGTGCTGGGGATCGAACCCGGGCCCTCTGCAAGAGCGGTCGGCGCTCTTAACCGCTAGGCCATCTCTCCAGCCCTGGTCGACTTCTTAACAATTTAAGACAGAGTCAGAAATAATTTTTTAAAAGAGGTTCCCCTCTGAAATTGGGATAGCCATGGCTCACCAAAAGATTGGCTGCTCCTATTTTGAAAGAATCTCCTTCTTCTCCACCATCTACCTTGATTAACTGTGTTCCTGTGGTGAGGCTCTCCACTATCAATCTTTTTGTACCGCTTTCTGAACACGTTATCCACTCTCACACAGTGAATTCAGTTTACAGATGATTTTTGTAACTTTGACATGACTTTTGTATCTTTGACATTTCTGGCTTGTAGCTCTACTGGGAATTCTCACGATGATAGCATCCTTGATGTCCCCTACTACTGTGGCTCAATGTACTGTGGAATACCATATAGTTTAAGTAAACAACTGATTGAATGGACAGTTGGAAAGACAGATAAATGGACATTCTGTCAGAAAGCCATGACTCCATGATGATGTTCTTTGTGAATCCTTAACTCATCTGTCTTCTGTTTAGGCAAAAAGGTGCCGCTGGCTTCCTGAATGTTTCCAGCCTAGCCAGATTTCGCAGACTTCACTGAAAGGATAGAAACAAAAGAAGCTCTATTCATAACACCTACTTGATAATTTCAACATGGAGCAGACTTCCAGAAAGAAGTGAAACAAATTTTTCTCCTTAAGGGAGAACATCAAACTAGGAGTACATTGAATATCTCCTTAGTTCTTGGACCTCAGCCCTGAAAATTAGATGAGCCAGTCACCTGGTGTCCTCTTTATGTGTTATATGGTCTTACACTGCTGCAGACATTTTTCTGGATAATTAAAATTGTGACTTCACTGGCTAATTGCCTCGTATTCAGGGCTTGGTTGCTGAATTTTTTACAAGACTCCTCCCAATGTCTTTGACCCTCAAAGCCTTGACTCTTCCTGGAAATATAGCACCACCTCTTCTTTTAGACGTTCTTTTGTCTTCTGAATTCTTGTTTATTTTAACCTTGACAGTTAATGTGGATTTTGTGGAATTCTCTCATTTTCTTGGGTGAGAAGGGAAAAATGTCAACTAGTATTCAGCCTTATCATCATACAAAAACCATTTGTTCTCACCTCATCTCCTTATGTTGTGGAGTACTGCCTGGGTTCTTAGGACCCGGGGTGAAATTATCCACAATCAACAGTCTTCAAGCAGTGTTCCTGGCAGAGTTCTAGTGTGATATCTGTGCATCTTTGGAGCTCTAAGGCTGGGATGTTTACATTTTAAAAGAGATATATAGCATATTTCTAAATAGATAGTATATTTATAAATCTATTATGTGAACTTTTTGGTGAGAGATGAGACTTCTCTGGGAGAATGTTTAACAAAACACCCCTTTCCATTTACCTGGAAATGATTAGATCTAGACATCTTATTCACTAAAGCAGTCCATGAGACCTATAATAAATACACAGATGAAAAATGTTAACTAAATCTTTGGTCTTTGGAGGATCTGGAAATGAAATTATTAGGCATTTGGAAAGAAGAATAGGACGTGTTATTTCCCAAACTGCTTTCTGTTTGGCTGTTTCACAGTAGTTATAATCAACATAACAAATTTTGCAACCATTCTCCTTTCAACAGACCACATAGCCATTCATAGATATTAGATTATATATTATTATAATATATATATATGGAAGATTTGTTTTGAAGATGAAAATTTCTATGATGGAAATCACAGTTGAGGTTCCTTGGAGATGTTTGGAATGACTCAGTTAGCTCATGAAGTTCACAATATGATTTGAAATATTTCCAAGATGAACCTCTTGAGATCAGGGGATTATGCTATACAGCCAGAATGGGTAATTTCTTTCTCATAGAAACTTGAAGATGGCTATTGACAATGAATTGTTTCTGAGCTACTCTCTGGCAATCCACCTTTCAAAAAAGGAACAGGTCTAGAGTTTCTTATTGTCTAACTTTGTCATATTATGACTGTTTATAAAGGAACTTTAAGTATGAAATCTAAGTGTTTTGTTTTTCAACCTTAGCCATTATTAGTGTTGTGGATGATTCCTTCTTTTTTCAAGGGCAATTTTTTTTATTATATTTATGTACAGAAAACTTAGCAGTGTACATTTATCCCAGCTTGGGAATGCAAGCCACAGATTTTGGACCCAGGATGTTACCTCACCAGTGACAGCAGATCTTATCGTATCTGTCATAACTGGTCCTGATGTCTTCCACCCAGGAAGACAACCAGCTCAATGGACTCCATATCATTTGTGGTCACCACCAGGTGAGACTTCTGGTTCTCCACCAAGGCAGTGATGATGTTGACCCCTGTTTGAAGGACAGGTGGTCTCTTTGTGGGGATATCTCCTTTACCAGGAGCTTTTTTTCAGCTGGGGACAACAGCCTGCCCCCATCCCACCCCTGTTCATACCTTCTGCCTTACATGTCTCGCATCTTTCTCTGTCTTTCCAAAGCTTTTCCCTGCAGAGGCTTGTTGTTTTGGGCAGAGTTTAACTGTATCATTCAGTTCTTTAACCCATCTTTATGTTGTTGTTTTTCCCTCCACTTTATATTGGTCCAACAAATGTCTATATAATCATCGCATATGCATCAAGATTATGACTTCTGGGAATAAACTCTATGTTAATTCTAAAATATGTTTAAGAATTCACATTTTCCCCCTTTAATTTTATATTACTCTAAAATATGAATAAATACCTTCCCTCCATATACAGTAATTACAGAATCTGAAAATAAGTGGTAGGTCGATTCTAGAGCCCACTAAGAGATTTACATTATAACAACACAGTTGCTTTCAGATAAAAAGAAATATAACAATAATGTTGTTCAGCTTCCCTTTCAACTGGGGATTTGGTATTAGCATCTACAAATGAGGGAAACCATTTGCCATTTGTTTTTCTGGGACTGTGTGACTTTACTTCATTTATCTGCAAAGTTCATGATGCCATCTTTCTTTACTGCTGAATAGTAAGTACTCCATTGTGTAGATGTACCACATTTTTGTCATCCACTTTTCTGGTGAGGGGCATTTAGGTTGATTCCAGCTCTTCACTATTGTGAAGAGAGCTGCAATAAATAGATATGCATGTATCTTTGCAGTAGGATGATTCTTGTTGGTATATACCCAGGAGTGGTATGACTGGGTCAGATGGTAAGCTCATCTGGATTCTTTTAAGGGTTCTCCACACTGCTTTCCATAATGGTTGTACAAGTTTACATTCCCACCAGCAGTGGGTGTTCCCCTTTCCCCACAACCTCTCCAGCATTTGTTGTCTTTTGTTTTCTTGATCTTAACTAGTCGTATCAGAGTGAGATGGTATCTGAAAGTGGTTTTAATTTGCATTTCCTTAATTATTAATGATGTTGAACACTTTTTAAGATGTTTCTCAGCCATCTTTACTTCCTCACAGAGACTTCCTCTGAACAGAGACTTCCAGGTGAAGTCTCTGTTCAGCTCTTTACTCCATCTTTTGAGTAGGTCATTTGTTTTCTTCTTTGTTTTTTGAGTAGTTTATATATTCTTGACATTAATGCTCTGTCAGATGTATCACTGGTGAAGGTTTTCTCCCACTCTGTGGGTTTTCTCTTCACTTCCTTGATTGTTTCTTTTGCTGTACAGAAGCTTTTGAGTTTGATGAAGTCCCATTTGTCAACTGTTATCTTATTTCCTGTGCAGCTGCTGCCTGATTTAGAAAGTCTTTTCCTATGCCTATGTCCTGTAGCTTGTTGCCAACTTTTTCTTCTATCACTTTCAGGGTTTCAGGTTTCATGCTGGGATCTTTGATCTACTTGGAGTTGATTTTTGTACAGGGTGAGAGGTAGGGGTTTAATTTTGTTCTCCTACAAATAGTGATCCAGTTTTGCCAGCACCATTTGCTGAAGATGCTATCCTTTCTCCATTGAGCTTTTTTTGCCCCCTTGTCAAATATGAGGTGGCTGAAATTGTATAAGCTCAAGTTTGGATCTTCACTTTTGTTCCATTGGTCAACAGGTCTGTTTTTGTGCCAGTACCAGGCTGTCTTTATGACTATGGCCCTGAAATATAGTTTGAAGTCTGGTAAAGCAATCTCCCCTGTATTGCTCTTTTCACTCAGGGCTGCTTTAACTATTCTGGGTTTTTTGTATTTCCATATGAATTTAAGGATTTTTTTCCCAAGTCTATGAAGAAACTCTTGGAGAATTTGTTTGGGATTGTGTTGAATCTGTATATCAATTTGGGTAAAGTTGACATTTTTACTATATTACTTTTTCTAACCCATGAGCATGGGAGGTCTTCCCATCTTTTGATATTATATTCAATCTCCTTCTTCAGGGGTTTAAAATTTTTGTTGCAGAGATCTTTGGGAACTTTGGTTAGGTTGTTCCTAGGTATTTTATTTTATTTTATTTTTTGAGGCTATTGTGATTGGGACGATCTCCTTATATTCCTTCTCCACTTGTTTACTATTGGTGTAAAGAAAGGCTACTGATTTTTTCTAGGTTAATTTTGTATCGTGCCACTTTACTGAAACTCTTAATAATTTCTAGAAGTTTTCTGGTGGAGTTTTTAGCATGTCTTAGGTAAACTATCATATCATCTGATCTGCAAAAAGGGGCGTACTATCCCTAAGCAATTAAAGAGAGAAATTAACAAAAGCATAACAGAGTAAATACAAACCTTGACCAAGAATGCAAAAAAAAAAAAAAATAAGGTGAAAGGGAGCAACACACATCTCTCAATAATAATCTTAAATATTAATGGTCTAAACTCCCCAATCAAAAGACACAGACTGGGAGAATGGATTAGGAAACAAAATCCTTATATATGCTGTCTATAAGAAACCCATTTCACCCTCCAGGACAGACACCACCGTAGAGTGAAAGGTTGGAAAAATATATTCCAAGCAAATGGTACTGTTTGAACTCTTTCCATGTATGATATTTTCCTTATTATTGAGGTTGGAGATTTTCCTGTCTTGAAAGATGTCTCAAATACCAAGGTCAGTCTTTCATGAGTGAGGTGGTTCTTCATATAGGAAGTTAACTTGGAAAATTGCCTTACTTGATAGGATTGTGAGCCTGGTGTCTGCTGATTTTCCATATGTTGCTCTGTCGTTTGATTGTGTAGATAAGGAAGGTGATTCAGGGTGATAAGGGACCAGCAGAATCATCTAGATGAATGCTGTTCAGGAGTGAGTGAGAAGTCATACATCTTAAAGAAATGAACATGAAAGATTTTTCCTTCAGAAACTTGATTATGGCAGAGTTAACAGCCTACAAAAACTGTTTGCATCTCTTTCAACACAGCAGCTGGGCCTCTATTCTGTTTTTCATAGTAGTTATGAATGAACATATGATGATATTAGTCAAAGAAATGAAGCTGCAAAAAGCCTCTTGTGAAAGATCCTCTGTATTTCTTTTTCTGTTCTCTTGATACAGATAAAAATCTTGACCTCTAAGGGCACTTGGGTAAAGAAGGGCCGCAATCAGAACGAATGTAGGTTCCTGGATCTCCACTGGTGGAAGCCATGCCAGTCATCAATCAACTACCCACCCACTCACTCAATCAATCAAAATATCTCTTTTGGACTTCAGGAGAACTAAAAGGAAAATCCTCTTTGTTGGGGAGTTCATACGCTCTTGGGTTATTATGCTGATCCCTCTTTATGTCATAACTAGACCATATAACATACAGAGGTGCTTATCTGCTTACTAATTAATTTCATGTAATAAGTTTGAAATCTAGAGTCATTTGCAATACTGATGTCTTGGTTCTGTAGGTTATTGGCTGAGTAGCTTAGAAGGTGATGCCCTGGGGACAGAGAGTCAGTTTCTGAACAGTCCGTCCCTTTCCTGTGTGATGTGTCCTACTCACCACCCCACCCCAACCCAGCCTAGTGCCTTGGCATAGTTAGTGGTGGTGGCAGAAGGCTTCAGTGTAAGTTATGCTCATTTATCCATATTCCTTTTCTTTCTCTTGTGCTCAGTAAGGACTTGCCAATTATATTAGCATGGTGCTTTCAATAATGGAGGCAACCCTGAGCAAATCAGTGAGATACTGTCCACAAAACAAAGGAAACATAAGCTTTTGTCTTCTACAACAAGGTGGGTATTCCCCTTTAATAGAACAGAATGAATTACTATAGAAGAAGAATGAAAAGTGGCCATTCAAAAATGCATGTAATATTTTATGGAATATATATATATATATATATATAATGAAATCTGGGTTGTCATTTAACCTGTATGTATATGTGCATGTGTGTATGTGTTTTTAATTGATTATATGTCTGATCCAGAAAGCTCATCTTAGCTTTGAGTACAAGCTTATTGTCTCAGTTGTCTGGAAGGATTATTTTGTGGGCAGCTTTGTAAGGCTCTGGGTCATAGAATATCCCTCTGACCTGGCTTTCTCTAGTCTCAGAGACAAGGAGACTATATATATATATATATATATATATATATATATATAATTTAAAATAGCATGAAATTGAGAAAGTGGGGGACATAGGAGAAGTTGGGGAGACAGGGAAGGGTAGAAATGATCTAAAAAGAATATTCACTTATCAAATTCTCAAAAGGGGAAAAGGAAGAAGGGAGAATCATAAGAACATGAGGGCGGCTGGGTGCGGTGGTGCACGGCTTTAATCTCACCACTTGGGAGGCAGAGGCAGGAGGATCTCTACGAAATCAAGGCCAGCCTAGTCTACATAGTGAGTTCTAGGTTCTAGGCCAGCAGGGGCTAAAGAGAGATCCTATCTCAAAAAGACAAAAAAAAAAGGGGGGGGAGGGTGGAGAGATGGCTCAGTGGTTAAGAGCACCGACTGCCCTTGCAGAGGACCCAGGTTTGATTCCCAGCACCCACATGGTGGCTAAGAACTGTCTTTAACTGCAGTTCCAGGGGAATCCTACACCCTCTTCTGACCTCTGCGGCATTGCATGACACGGGTGCACAAACCTACATGCAGACAGTACATCCATACACATAAAAAATAATAATTAAAAAAAGAATATGAGAGATTTGAAGGGCAGAGGCATTAGTGACAGGGAGAAATAGCCTGAGAGATTCCAAGTGACACAAAAAAGTGTGTGTCAGGGGTAAAGATAGAACCTCAGATGAAACAGAATGGGGGGTGGAGAGGGACACTGAGTATACACAAGACCAAGAAAGAGAAGTTAGAAGGCCAAGTGGGAGCCAACGTTGTTCAAGTTTTGCCAAATTATTTCCCAGCTCTTTTCCTGGCCACATTTCTTGACTAGTTATAAATAGCAGAGAGATGGAAAGTGTCCTCTCCCTTTGTTTCTATCCCAGCCTAGGGGGAAGGGATAGGAAGCGGGGCAGCCCATTGGATCCTTGTGGAGATTCTTTTCTACCACCCAATCCCCTGCCTGAGCCAGCCCAAGACTCTGCACCTCTTTTTTTTTTTTTTTTTTTT